>BQNB010021387.1:0-41779 GCA_026074375.1 Tanacetum coccineum | reverse complement strand
AAAGATTAAAGAATGACTAAACCCTATATTGTACTCTTCAAGTATACAAGTACACAAGTTCTTTCAATAATTGCCTCATATGCCGAAGCATACGCAGGAAAAGCTTAAAAATCATTCAAACCCTAGATCATTCGTTATAACCATGTACTTGCAAAAACTTATGGAAAATATTATAGAGAACAGTTTCGTAGTAAAGTAAGGAAACACCTTAATCCTTACCATGAGATACCTCAAACCCTTGTGCAAGTCTAGCATGTAAATGGTTTTTAAGCAAATTTCATCATTGATAAACCTATTGATACTTTACTTTAGAAAACAAATTATAAACATATTGAATTGGAAGTCTCGTCATGGGACGTTGAGGTATGAGCCCCAATATTATAGATAACCACACCCGAGTGACATAAGACTTCACAATCAATAGTCTATAATAAATCTAGTTTTATATATCATTAGTCATGTTTATATTTTTTTTCTAAAAAACTCTTTGTTTTTACACAAGTCAACTTATAAAAAACAAAAAAACAAGTACAAATAATTAATACACAGAACAATGATTTAAATACTTAACACTTAACACATGTAAATCATAAAACGATGATGATATAATTAACGACTAATTATATATTTTTATATATACTCACATAAGGCTTCTTTTTTCAATGAATCGGGTCACATATATCGATATAATCAATTGCGTAAGCCTTATCTAAATATATGTCACATAGCACATAAAAGTTGATTAGTAATTTTAGTCGACTTCAGGCCTCGACGATACAAGGAATGAATCTTTCTCAACCTTAGCAGTAAACTACAAAGTTGTAGTCTACTGAGTCGTGGATCTACCATAAAAATTTCAGAATTTTTTGACTTATTATGAATAAATTACAAATTTTTTAGTGACCGGATGTCATACAATCCGCAACTAAATAGTAAATCTATGTAGTTTTTTGTTCATTTTTGTTTTAAATTTTTTTTCTCTCTCTAACTTTTGTAACGGCGATTAGGGTTCCCCAATAACGGCACTTTCCGACTTGATCAAACGCCGGTAAAGTGATTGTGATAACCAACTTCACGAGACGAAAACAATGGCATACCAACGGAATCGTCACTCTGATGATTCACTACTTCAAAGGTTATCATGTAACGTTTATCTCACGAATTTTCTGACACATATAACAATGAAAGAACTATTCAACATTTGTGGGAAGTTTGGATCAGTTTTTGATGTGTTTATTGCCCACAAGTTATCTAAACATGGTAAGAGATTTGCTTTTATATGTTATCTTAAGGTGAACGATGCACAACACATTATTGAAGGGTTACGTAACACTTGGATTGGTAGTTATAAGCTATATGTAAACATTGGTAGGTTTGATCGTAAGGAACTTCCTAATGTATCAGATCCAGTGAAACCACATTATCGTTCAATGGGTAGGAATAGTATGCAACATAATGCTTACATATCATATGCCAATATTGTACAAGGGAAACATGTTAAAGTTCGTAATGACCAATTGAACAATGATTCAATGATTATGCTTAAAGAGGATTGTTTAAGATCTTTAGATGTGTCTCTCACGGTGTTCGCGTGTGTAAAAGAATTCTGAGCCTTAACTAACATGAGATCACTATGCCATAATGAAGGTTTTCCAAATATAAATCTTTGCTATCTTGGGGGCTTTTGGATCTCAGTGGAATTCTCTCCTATTGATACATGTGAAAATTTTCAGAGACACGAAGGTATAAAGTCATGGTTTTCTGCTATTCATAAACCATCTTCTGATTTTTTTTCATTCGTGACCGGGTGGCGTGGATAGATGTTGAAGGCGTCCCGGTTCAAGCATAGATGGATCAAACATTCAGTAAGATTGCATCCAAATAGGGGGAGCTTATATATAGTGTTTACCTAAATGGTACAAATAGGTACAGTGTCCGTTTGTGCATCAAGACTTTCGTGGAGTCCTTAATCAACGAATCTCTTAAACTTAATGTGAGAGGTCATGTAGTTACAATAAGAGCCAAAGAAATAACAGGTTGGATACTTAAGTTCTTAGAAGGGCCATCTAATTTAGAGACTGAACAGAAAGAAGGAATGGAAATACCGGCAAATAGTGACTCGAATATGGAGGAAAATCATTGGGATGAGAATGATGAAGAAGGGGTAGAAGATACCTAATGTAATATGCACAATGTAGCATATGATATGAAGGACGTTTCATCAAATCCGTTTGGTCTTGATGAGCTAATCAAAAGGACCACAAAAGATAAAATTTTGGTAGAGGAAAATTAACCTGATTACCCTCCTGGTTTTACACCAATGGGTAACTGTTACAATACAAAAAATGAAAATCCGAACACATTGAACACTAGAGGGGAGGAGTAGATTCCATCAAAGGATAACGATGCTAATGAAGCTTTTGATTCTATAGAGGAAAGTCACAATGGCAAGGATGATCAGGATACTAAGGAGAACATAGAAGAACTTGTTTCAGATAAGGAATCAGTGAAAGAAACTCATAGTAATTCACATTCGTTTCGCGATGAATCATTAGCAAGAACAAAATCTATTCTTGAAGGTTTTTCCATGCTTGATAAATTCAATGATGTTATTGAATTTGGTCAAGCAATGGGGTTTGATATGAAAGGCTGTGAAAAGGACTTAAAACAAATCATTGCTAGGATAGGAGGAATGAATGATGATTAATGCAGTTAATGTCTCTAAATATTTAAGGGATAGGTCGTAAGGTGAAAAAGAAATGGGTTAGGAATTTATGTACCACTCATAAACTTAATTTCCTTTCAATTCAAGAAACCAAAAAAGAAAAGTTTTCTAGCATTGAGGTTCGGGCATTATGGGGAAACTCATATTTTGATTTCTCTATGGCTCTTGCTAATAGGAAATCAGGTGATATTTTATGCATATGGGATAAAGGTTAATTCTCTAAACACAAAGAAATTATTGAGTCTAACTTTATTGCAATAGAAGGTAATTGGATTTCAACCTCGACACCTATTATGCTTATATCTGTATACGCCCCTCAAGATTTTAATGAAAAGAAGTTGCTTTGGAATCGTCTTTCTTCCTTAATGACCGGTTGGAATGGCGAGACTATTATTATGGGACACTTTAACAAAGTTAGGTTAGAGCATGAAAGGTATTGGTCAATATTTCATCGTAATCAGGCTCACGCTTTTAATGAGTTTATTTCCCAAGCTAATTTGATTGATATATCCTTGGGAGGTTTTATGTACACGTGGTCAGACAAAGAAGCTTAAAAGATGAGTAAAATAGATCGTTTCCTTACCTCTGAAGGATTACTATCTATTTTTCCACATTTGTCAGGCTTGGTCCTTATGAGGCATCTATCAGATCATCGCCTTATCTTATTACACGAAGTAGTGAAAGATTATGGTGCCACTCCTTTCAGGTTATTTCACTCATAGTTTCTTGAACCTGATTTTATAGAGGTGGTGGAAAACCCATGGGGTAACGATGGTGTGTCGGATACGAATGATATTGTTCGTCTCAAGAATAAACTTAAAGCTTTGAAGAACCGACTCAAAGTTTGGAGTTAATCTAAAAGAGATGATCGAGTGCAACAAAAACAAGAATGTAATACTTAACCTGAAGAAATAGATAAACGTTTTGATCAAGGACATGGTTCACAATCTGACTTGGATAAACGTTTGGATTTTACAAAATAACTTTTAGAATTGGAGAAGAAGGAATCTATGGATTTAGCTCAAAAGGCTAAAATTAAATGAGACATTGAGGGTGATGAAAACACAAAGTATTTCCATAGGATTATAAACAAAAAGAGACGTCAACTTGCAGTTAAAGGGATTTTGATTGATGGGGAATGGGTTGAAGAACCAGAACATGTGAAAGAGGAATTTTACAATCACTTTTCTACTAGATTTGCTTCACCTGATTGGATGAGGCCGCAAAATTTGGAGGATTTTCCTAGATCTTTATCTGTGGAGCAAGCTGAAGATTTAGAGATAACTATTAGTCATGATGAAGTTAAAAGGGCAGTGTGGGATTGTGGCTCAAATAAGGCACCAGGTCCTAACGGGTTTACTTTTGAATTTTTCAAGAAGTTTTGGAATCTTGTTGGGACTGATGTGGTTAAAGCTACTGATCATTTCTTTTATTCTGGTCATATTCCCATAGGTTGTAATTCATTCTTTATTACCCTAATTCTGAAAGTGGTTGATGCAAAACTTGTTAATGATTTTTGACCGAAAAGCCTTATTGGATGCTTTTATAAAATCATTGGGAAGATCTTAGCAAACAGGCTGTCTTTGGTGATTGATGATCTTGTGAGTAAAGAGCAATCTGCATTCATAAAAGGGCGTCAAATCCTTGATGGTCCTTTTATTCTCAATGAGATGATCTCGTGGTGCAAAAGTCATAAACAACAAGCTTTGATGTTGAAGATTGATTTTCAAAAAGCTTACGATTCTGTTAGATGGGATTTTTTGGACGACATTTTGGCTCGTTTTCATTTTGGTTTCAAATGGAGGTCCTGAATCAAAGGATGTTTTTCTTCATGTATGGGCTCGATTTTGGTTAATGGATCTCCTACTCGTGAGTTCCAATTCCAACGAGGTTTGAGGCAAGGAAACCCCTTAGCTCCATTCCTTTTTATTCTTGTTATGGAGAGCCTTCACATCTCATTTACGAGAATCATAGAGCATGGACTATTTTCTCCGTTATGTATAGGTAATAATAATCGTGTTACCATCTCTCATCTTTTTTATGCGGATGACGCAATTCTTATTGGTAAATGGTCAACATCGAATGTTGTTTCCATTAACCGATTGCTTCAATATTTTTACTCAGCGTTTGGAATAAAGGTTAATTTATGTAAATCTAGTCTTATGGGGGTCTCGGTTCCATTTGGAGATGTTGAGACTATGGCAAGTGTGGTTAGATGTAAAACATCCAAGTTGCCGGTTACATATCTTAGAGTTAAAGTTGGAGAGAACATGACAAGATCCAAGGATTGGAGTGACGTGATATCTAAAGTGTCCATTAGATTATCTAAATGGAAAGTGGAAATTCTTTCGGCGGAAGGACGTTTAACTCTTTTAAAATCGGTTTTAGGATCAATCCCTACTTATTACATGTCGCTTTATAAAGCTCTGCGGGTTGTGATCAATTCTCTAGAATCATTACGTAATAAGTTCTTTATTGGGGCAAAGTTTGATGAAAAGAAATTAACTTGGGTTGCTTGGAAGAAAGTCTTATCTTGTAAAGAAAGTAGGGAATTAGGAGTTAATAGTCTACTTGCTTTGAATCATGCTTTACTTTTTAAATGGATTTGGAGATTCAGGAATGATTCGGATGCTTTATGTGTTCGAGTGGTGAAATCTATACATGGCGCTGATGGTTTATTGTCATCATCAGTCAATCATCCAAGGCATCATTCTGTTTGGACTCAAATAATTAAAGCTACACATGATCTCAAGGAAAAAGGTCTGGACTTGTAGTCTTTTTGCATTCAGAAATTAGGGAATGGATGTAATACCAATTTTTGGAATGACTTATGGTTAGGTGATCATCCTCTCAAGATGCGTTTTCCAAGAGTGTTTTCTTTGGATCTAAATAGAAACATATCAGTAGCTCAAAAAAAAGAGCAAAGATCGAGTATGATATCCTTTCTTCGTGCTCCTAGGAGTGGTATTGAAGCCATACAATGGGAAGAGATAAAGAAAATTATAGACTCGGTATGTTTGACGTTAATGGAAGATAGGTGGATACGGTCCGTGAATAGGTCGGGTTTATTTTCTATAGCCTCTACTCGAATCATGATAGACAAATTATTATTGAGCTCGGGTGGAGATTCTACTAAGTGGTGTAAACTTCTTCTCATCAAGGTTGATATAATGGTGTGGAAGCTCTCACTAGATAGGCTTCCAGCTCGTCTAAACCTTTCATCTCGCGACATTAATATTCCTACTCTTCACTGTTCGATTTGTGAAGATCATTTAGAATCGAGAGATCACCTCTTCTTTTCGTGTACATTTGTTAACAATGTTATTGGTAGGTTTACAAGATGGTGGGAGATTCAAATTCCTCATATTTCAACATTTCAACAGTGGATGGATTGGTTTAGTACTATTCATTTAAATAGCAAGCAAAAAGTTTATCTCCAAGCAACTTTCTTCTCTCTATGGTGGCATCTTTGGGCATTTCGTAATGCTTGCATTTTTAGATCGGCGAGAACTAGGCACAGTTTGTTCTTTGATAATTTTCTTTCTATGACTTTCAGTTGGGTCAATAGTAGAGGTAAGTCAAATTTAAGTTGGGTCGATTGGCTTAAAAACCCATCTCTTTGTATGTCTCCTATGTAATTTTATTTTGTTCTAGCTCCCTGCTAGTTTTAATAAAATATCGTCGTTCCAAAAAAAATCCGCAACTAAAAAAAACTACTTAATTATGTGTCTATTATACTTTAATCATCGATTTGCATGTAAAATCAATTAACAATTAATTCAAGAAAATATATATCATATATCAAATCAAATTATCCATGATAAACATGTATGTGTTCATCACGGATAATCGGCTTCCGATACAGCTACCATGCTTAACAAGTAATTATAAGTTAAAATGACCAATTATCACAATAACATATCAATTTAAACACGTAAAATTTCATACAACCTATGGTTTCGTCTAATTAATTTTAATAACCATAAAGATCGAATCTTTATTAAGAAAAACGCCAAAGGGATAAAATTAAAGACCAAGAAACCGTTTATATACCAATTTTATGTTTTTTATGTAATTACAAATACTATACGATGGCTCGTGATGTCACTATTGGTTTTATAATCTATTAACACTTTAATAATCATGAGTTCGCAACGGAAGACAACGAACACATATAGTATAACGTAATTAACATAGGTTCAAGAATTATGTACCTTTTAGCAATTAAATCAACGAAGAATATTCTTGAAAACACGCGCGTGTGTTAAACTAACAAACGCGTGAAACTGTTAGGATCAAAAATATGGTGTCTATATGGAAATTACACTAGTTTAGGTTTAAGTTAAAACACAAGGACTAAAATTGTAATTAGTCCAAAGTGTCCTTGTGTTTAGCCTATAAATACTCCCCTCTAATTAACATTAGAGGGTGAAGCTCATAATTGTAATTTCCATTTTCCTTTTTCCTTTTAATAAAAAACCTTTGAAAATGATGAAAACATACTTTGAGTTTCCCCGACCTACTGAGATCATGAATCGAGAAACCTCACAAGTGGTATCAGAGTTGTAGGAGCGATTCATGATGTTTAGCTTATTCTGATCAGCTTATTTCGCAGCTTATTTGAGCTTATTCGGTCCAGTTTTGCTTATTTGAGCTTTTTTAGTCCGTTCAGCAGCTTATTAGAGCTTATTTAGTTCAGATTCAGTCCACATTCAGTCCAGCAGATTATTCGAGCTTATTTTGGTGTTTATAAGTTTTACAGCTTATTACATAGTTTAGCAGCTTATTTGTTATTTTCGATGTGTGATTTGATCGAGTTTGGTTACTTATGGTTTTATAGTAAGATTTGATCAGATTCGATTATAAGATGTGCTACATCTGCTTATTTTACAAATTCGGAACTAGTAAAAAAGTTGAACTCGGAAGTAGTTTTAGATCTGGTCATTCTCGGTATTGACTTTTTAGTCAAAGGTCAAACTTAATATTGATAATGCTTAACTGTTTGAAGAACTGATCAAGATCTCATCAAAATTGAAAAAAAACAGATTTGCTTCAATAATAAAAGAATTTCGACAAACTCAACTGCTACAAACTTCTCTACACTTAACGGTTACAAAATAGATCTATACCAGAAGAGGAGATAAAAGGTTGGAAGAAATGTACAGAAAAAGTTTTATCAAAAAGTACTGATGAACTAATTTTGATATCAAAATTAATTTTGATAACTGAGTCAACTCAGCCGAGTAAACTCGGTATTTACCAAGTCGACTTAGTACACGCTTTATCGAAAAAGGAAAGACAGAATGATGAAGCAGATTTGCTATCCACAACCAACATAACCTCAACAAACACAATCACAACATCAAATCCAAACTAATCCTAATCTCATTCTCCTTCTACACACTATCAAGACTCAAACTATCAAGATCTCAGCTTATCTTTTCGTGTTTAACAACAAAGTATGACCTTTAAAGTTCAAGAACAAGAAAGAAATATTCATTATAGATCTGTGAGAAGAGCATCTCTTTGATATTCAAAAATAAAGTAAAGAATATAACACGTAATGTTATCTTCTTTCTTTGATTTGGTGTGCCAAAATGCATCACAAAAGAGAAAAACCTACCGAGACCTTTGAAAGATCTTGAAGCCAAAACCTTATGTTCTTCGTGGGTTGTTTGATTTGTGCTATAACAGAAAAAGAGGTTAGGATTTGGTGGCTGGTGTTTCTCTCTTGTTTAAGAAGATGAAAGAAAGGGGCGTCTGTTTTGATATTGGAGAGATAAGGCTGTAAGAGATTAGGTTTTTTTGATTGTTGGATGCATATGATTTGGTTTGTAAGAAGAAATGGTGGCTGAGCAAAAGAGGCTAATGAATAATAGAAGAGATAGGGTTTGTGTGACAGTTTTATATCACCTCAGTTAGGGTTAGTTTGTGCTTGGGCTTACTATCTGTTTTCATAATCATAATGTTGTTGGGCCTGAGTGTATGCACTGATAATTATCATAAAGGGATGGGTTGATGCAATAAAGAGCTTTGAATAAGACATACCGAGAATGGGTTAGTGATTTCTAAATCCGAAATAAGTGGGTTGTGTGTTATAGTTTCAAAATGGGCTGGACTCAATATTGGTGTTGGACGGATACTTAGTGTTCTGAAATTTAGTATAAGTTTAGTGTTTTTGAGCCTAAATTTTGATAATACTATTTTTTTGGTATACTTAGGCTTTAAAATGACAATGGAAACAAAAACATCACTTATTGCTTAAAACGATCCGTATAAAAGATTCACGAAAACCATTAAAAAGGCTAGTCTCGGGATTTAATCGCAAGAATTGATTACGGGGATGATTCGTTATCATTTATTTGAAGTTGAAGTGGAATTTCACGGATGCGTATACTTATCATATCTTAAAAGTCAGGGTTGGTTGGATGATGACTTTTAAAGATAACTTGTTCGAGCTTATAACAGGTGTTGATGAAAACATGTCAAATCTAGCAATGTGTGATCTATAAACGCAGAAGTTGGTGCTCAATGCGCACATTTTCTATCACTTGAAGGAGTTACGTTGTAGTATTTAGTGTAAGTTTAGAGTCTCGTGGATAGCACAATACATAAGTCACAAGTTTGTGGTATTCTACTTCAGCATCAAGTTTGTGATACTGCTTTCTCTCCATCAGTAATCATTACAAAGAGCCGATAGAATCCGAGGTTGGACACGTGATTTCACACATGATTTTTCTATTGAATATTCGGGCGTACACAGATTATGATTTTTTCGATGGTCATCGAATGCAATCAGGGGGAAGAAAGGTGTACTTGTGTTATTCTCTTTCATACTCTTTCGATTATCATCTCCTTTGGTTGAATATTTCGATAGATTGCAACAATCAGGGGGAAGAAACGTGTACATCTGAGACTTAATTGACTTGGAGTTTCTTACTTCTATGAGTTGTTTGTGTGAAGTATGTGCGTGTTCCCCTGAGTAGATTGGCTACTAATCAGCAACGAAGAAGTCAGATTTGCTGCTAAATGTGGTTTACTTCTTCTTCAACAAATTCCGCTGCGAGCTTAAACCGCTATAGTTAGAAGATTTGTCAACTACATCAAAGTGTCATATTTGCTTAAAATGGCTATATGTTTAGGGGGAAGCAGTTGAACTGCTTAAAGACATGCGGTATAGACTGGGGGGAAGTCAACTCAGTTTATACAGATTACATTGTATTCCCTACAAGTGAAGAAATGATTCAAGCTGAAGTACATGTTGAAGACTAAGTAGACTACATATATCTTTAGCTATTTGTACTTGTAGGATACATTATAAGTAATTCCATATGCCACCATATTGGGAGAAGACTGTTAGAATCAAAAATATGTTGTCTATATGGAATTTACATTAGTTTAGGTTTAAGTTAAAACACAAGGACTAAAAGTGTAATTACTCTAAAGTGTCCTTGTGTTTAGCCTATAAATACTCCCCTCTAATCAACATTAGAGGGTGAAGCTCATTATTGTAATTTCCATTTTCCTTTTTCCTTTTAATAAAAAACCTTTGAAAATGATTAAAACATACTTTGAGTTTCTCCGACCTCCCGAGATCGTGAATCGAGAAACCTCACAGAAACCACCAAGATTCAAACAATGAATCCTCTATGAGATACACACACAATACGTTCTTAGCAAACAATTACGTATGCTAGCTCTAGTAGTGATAAAGCTCAACGAAACCTTGATCTTGGAAACAAGCAAGAACCGAAACCCTTTTGTAGTTAAGGGTCGATCGCCAAAAACCAAACTGAAACCCTAAGGGTTGTTTGGTTTGATCAAAACACACAAAGGAGAGAGAGGAGAAGGTTTTAGGGATTTATTTTTCTAGCAAAACACAAATAATGATCCCTTGGTTTGTTTATATAAGGAGGATTGCTTGACTTGCAAGTCAAGCAATCCCAATCCCTTTTAGGATTGTCCACCGACCGGCCTAACAAAGGGAGGGGATTCCTGAAATTTACTTTCTCTCGCTTTTGCATTTAGGTCCTTATAGTTAACATTTAACGATCGTTTGCAAGTTTCGTTAAATAACTAATTATTTAACGATCATAATATCTTTATCACTTATTAATATATTACAAGTTATATAGTTACTTGTAATTGTTTTACGTATAAACATGTGCGTCCCAATACTATACACACACACACACACACACACACACACACACACACACACACACACACACATATATATATATATATATATAAATTATATATATATATATATTAAGATGTCACTATATAAATATATATATATGATAAATATATATTTTTCAAACTGATGTTTTAGAACATTTTTCTGCATCTTCTTGGATTCTTCATTACCTCCAAACCTTGATTTGATTGCTTCCCAGAGTGATTTAGCATCTGCAACATTGTGAAACTTGAGGAGGTATTCATCAGGTATTGCTAAAAGCAAGATGCTCTTAACTCTTTCCTGATTCCTTTTAGCAGCCAGTTGTTTGGCAGTCTTAGGAGCAGGAGGAGCAGATGTTTCTCCAGTTGGTGCAGGCTCTTCTTCTAGATCTCCATTGACAATAACATCCCATAGGTTATGGTCTGTGTGACAGATATATTGTCGCATTCTCATGCTCCAAATATCATATTCTCCCTTCCTGATGATAGGGATTTTCATTGTTGTGATAGTGGGTGGAGGAATGTCTTGTTCTGCCATCTTACAATTGAGTTCTTCTTATTCAGAGTTTCCACACAAGCTCTGATACCACTTGTTGGATCGTTTACTGAATAGATCTTAACCTTTAGCTTGTAAAGAGTTTGTTCCTTTAGATAATTCTAAAGCAACAATAATGAAACACTGATTCGAACACTATTGATTATGCGGAAACTAATCAATAATGCTAAGAAGAACAATATTAAGAATCACAAAAGAACTTTATATTATAACTTGAATCTGCCTAGGTTACAGATTACAAAGACTATGATTGCTAATCGATCTCTATTGATCTGTGTAGAACTATATCTACTAACTATGCCTAGGGTTCTTTTTATAGAGTAAGGAAACCCTAATGGGCTTTACAAAACGCGTATAAAGATCATGCATATCCTTTCCTAAGATATCTCATGCATATCTCATAAACGGTACTAACTATTTTATACTAACGGTACTAACTATCTGATCAGTACTAATATTTTGTACTGTCAGTACAAATTACAACTAGCGGTACTAACTAATATAACTAACGGTACTAAGTCAAAAATGCATAATTCCCAACAATCCTCCCCTAAACATGATTTTTGAACTTTTTGAACTTCATGTTTCTTTAGTGTAAACATCTTGTAGACCGGGAGGATGTATCCAAACACTCTGTCAAATCTTGATCTGATCTTTGATAATTTTGACATCTTCAGCTATCCATTTTTATCAGCAACATATCTTCTCAGCAACACAACAACATCTAACTAAGTTGGCTTTGTAGTTTTTGGCAAACTACCAGCCATTAACGGATTTGATATTCCTTTACCAGTAGCCGTTTGCTCTGGGATAGCCAATTCTTCATTGTAAACAACAAGGTGAATTGATAACCTTATAGTTTTGAGTAAACTATCAACTATCAATGGATTTGATTTGTCTTTACCAAAAGCCATTTGCTTTTGGACTAGTCAATGCTTCATTGCCATAACATGGTGCACTGATAACCATATAGTTTTTAGCAAACTATCAGCTATCAACAGATTTGATTAGTCTTTACCAGGAACTGTTTGATCCTGGACTAGCCAACTCTTCACTATGAAGCAAGGTGAGTTGAGAACCATACAATTTTTGGTAAATTGTCAACCATAAACGGATTTGAGAAGTCTTTACCAGAAGCCGTTTGCTTCTGGACTAGTCAATTCTTGATGTCTGTTAGACATGGTGAATTGAAGACCATTTGTTGTGTGGTGGTTAGCCAACACCCAAACCCTTCTCACTTCCATTCCCAACATTACTCTTCATTAAGCTGCTGCTTAATGAATCTTACCAAATGTAGTGCAGCAGTACTTTCCTCTTCAACCTCCAATCCCAAATCAAGCATTCTTTGCAACAATTCCTTGGAGAGAGGGTAGCTTCTTTCAACTAGCATGTAGATGACTATCCCATCCTTAAACTCTAGTATACAAACTCCACAAGCTTCATATAGTCTCCAACTAACAATCTCCCAATCTTGTTGATTGTTCCAGAAATCACCTTGATCATTTTCTTTTGTTGAGGATTCCATCATAATCTTTAAGTCTCCCTAAAGAATCCACTCAATACCTTCTGGTGTGATTTTTAAGTACTGCTTCATCACCAAATCATATAATGAAACAAATCCTGCCTATCAAAAATATGTAGTACATCCATTAGATAGTTAAATGCCTTGAAGTGCCCATTAACTCTGTAGACAACAAGGTAATCCCCATCTGGTGATGAAACCTTGTGCAACTTAGAAACAAAAGATTTTGTCTCCATAATCTCACTATCTATGGTACTATCAAATGTAACAATCCTTAGACATTTTCTGTGTTCATCATCACTATCATCATCTGGCTGTGGTCTTGGCCTTTTCCTAGCAATCATCTTCACATGACCACTTTTTCTTTTCTTTGTACCCTGCTCTGTCACTTCTTGTTCAGCAGGTACCTTTGCTGTGTCTTCTTCCCTTAGAGTTTCATTGACAACCCTCTTCTTTAATCTCTTCTTTTTAGGGTCTTTAGATTCTTCATTCATCTCCTTAATCTGTCTCTCATCCTCAGCAGAACCAATAGCAATAAAGTTTTTATCAGACCTTTTAACCTCTTTATACAGAACTTGTATTTCTTCAAAAGTTTCTTTTTCTTCAAATCAGCATGTTCTTTCCTCCTAACATGCACTTCATAAGGTCGTCATTTGGTTCTAGCTGAGTTCTTGTTGTGGTCTACTTCTGATAGCAGCAGCATCTTTGTTGAACAAGGAGCCTCCGTTGAGCAGTAATTAGTATCATAAGAAATTTGGGCTCTCTCTTCAACTGTAAAACGTTTCTCTCTCTTCCTCTTGAAGCCTTGCAGCTAGAAGTCTATCAGCTTCAATTCTAGCATGAATATCATCAAAATCTTGTATAAGAGCAGCCTTTGTAGCTTCTTCCTTAGCTAACTTTTTCATTTCCTCTTCTACTTCCCAATCCTCTTGCACCTTTCTGGCTATTTCTTCATCCTTAGCAAGCTGATTAAACTTTCTTTTAGCTTCATCAACTCCTTCTAACTCAACATCTGACTCAGCTTCTTCCTCAAGTACTTTCTTGCCTTTGTCTTTAGGATCAATTTTAGGAAGAGGCTTCAATGTAAGTACTGATCTTGTTGATGTAGCTCTTGGTCTATCTGAATCTTCAACATCTTTGATCTCAACACCTTTTTGTTTAACCTTATTTTGGCTCATAGATACCAAAAACTCAGCAATGGTCTCATCATCTCTGAAAACAGTTGTAGGAGCAGTACTTTCATCTGAAGTTATATTTTTTAGCTCAGCAGTACCTTCATCAAGCTTGTCGGTACTAACTTCTACTTCTTTTGGCTTAGCGGTTGATCGTGCCGGATTCACACCGTAAATATATATAATATATAACAAAATATAAAATATATAAAGAAGTGTAAAAACCAACAATCAATGATACCGAGAAGTAGTATAGAGCTTTCCCGGGTCGTAAATCCCCAACGAGGCTGGAATGGTAAATCGATACGATCGAAGATTTGAGTTTGAAGGAAGGAATGAGTTTGGATTTGGAAAAAGTCAAATCTAGATAATAACGGACTAAAAACGTTTAAGAAAAACTGAAATTTACGAAAATTACTAGAAAACGAGGCCCCGAATCCCGAACAAAAGGGGAAACCTAAAATCTTGTAAAAAATAAGCCTACGAAGAAAATTTTCACTTCTAAACTACTCTATGGGACCAAATAACGAAGGATTGAGAAAAAGACTAGACGAAAGGTGTTCGTTGACCCAAAAAAAGTGTCAAAACAAAAAAACCCGTACCCGGACCGTTCTTTAAAAGATGAAAAGTTTTAAAAATGACCCTACGAAAAATTTTATGATATTTCCTACAAAAATAGGGATGACAAAAGAAAATTTTTAAAAAAAGTAAAATATTTTTTTGATATTTTTGTATTTTTTATGAATTCAAATTAAACTTTTATCTAAACTAAATTATTAAAATTATAAACGTTACAAAAAAAATTCATGAAATTTTCTAAAAATTACTTTACACTATAAAGGTCCTACAGAAAAATTAAGAAACAAAAATAAGCTGTGAAATAAGCCCCCGAAATAAGCCGAAACATCTTATAAGCTTATAGCTTAAAAAATAACATACCTTAAATTACCAAGCACTTGGGTACTATAACGGGAAAAAGACCCGAAGGCGCACGTGGTTAGAGGTTTGTGTAAAGGGAGGGGATGTATCGAGGGGTCCTGGGTTCGAGTCTTGCTCACCCGGGTCCCTTGTCTTCCCCTCTTTTTTTTTTTTTAAACAAACTCTAGGGTAGAAATTGTAACAATCTAAACTAAAGGGTAGGCGGGCAAAATTTATTAAATTTACACTATAGTTAAAACGTGTAACCCCGCACTATCAAAGATGTACAAAACCAACCCTACGACATGGCTTATTTTTCTAGCTTATTAAAAAGTGATTTTTAGCCAAAACTTAAAACTACAAACTTATAACCCAGCTTAATTTAAACAACATTAATAAAAGCACTTTCAGCTTTTGACAAAAGAATAAGCTAGAAAATAAGCCTAAAGTTGACAGCAGCTAAAATGGCTTAAAAGCTAAAAAAAGCTAAGTCTTTTAGACTTAGGGTCAAATTAAGCTAAGACAAGGAACTAGATAGGCTAAAAGGTCTAAACTAAACTAAATGGGCTAAAAAGAAAAGGAAAAGCTAGGCTAAATAAGCTGTGGGAAGAAAAAAAAAAAAAAAAAAAAAACCCTATGGACAGAAAAGCTTAACCAAAGCTTAAGAGGTTAAAATGATAAACTTGGACATTCAAATAAGCTAAAAAAAGGGAAATAAGCAAACTAAACTATCTAACTTAACCTAAAAGCTACTAGGACACAATTTGAGCTTATGGGATAAGCTCAATAAGCCAAAGTCAAAAAAATAAGCAATCCTTATGCCTAAGTTAAACTGAAAACAGCCAAGTGGCAAGATTGGGCTTAAAAATAAGCAACCAAATAAGCTTATCAAGGCTGAACTTGAGGACTTATATTTGGCTTATAAGCTCTTAAATAAGCCAAATATTGGCTTAAGTTGGCTTAAAGGTCTGAGAACAATAAGCCTAAAGTTCCCCCTTTGCACCAGGGGAGCTTTAAGGCAAGGCTCAAGGGCTTATTTGACAGCTTATTTTAAGCTGTCAAATAAGCTCTAAAAGCAAAAAGAAGCTTAAACAGATTGAGTACTCTATCTAATGGACTTGTGCACAAATTTTGGACTTGTAAAAACCCTTTTTACTTGCTTATTTTTGGTGGTGAAAAAGGGTCCTTTGGTTTTGAGAAACTGTGGCAATAAGAACCTTGGTGATTTTTGACTCACAAAGTCAAAACACCAAGGGTTGTGGCAGCTTGGTTTTGACACACAAAATACACAAATTTTTACCCTTAACTCAAATTACACAAGTGCTTATCCCAATAAGCACTTCGTGGACCTTTAAAATTCTTCACAGTTTCAAAGATGATTTGTACACTTTGAAAAACAATTTTCCAACTAAAAATATTTTAAAAACAGCTTAAAAGTGTCTTAAAACTTGTGCTTAAATTGACCAAGTAACCATAACCCATGCTAAAAGCCTTTTTGACCCGTTTTGGCCTTGTGCCAAACACCCCTTTATTTAAAAACTGTCAAACCAAAGAGGGATTAAAATCCATTTTTAAGCTAAAACTTAAAAAACCTTTTATCTACTTCTGCTAGTAATGACCTACTTAAACTATTTTAATCTAAATGCCTAGCTTATTAGAAAAATAAGCTTGTTTCTCAAGCTAGCTTATTACCCTATTAACGTTTTAGTTGTAAAACTAAGGCTAGACAAAAATTATGCACTAAGACTTAAAACAGCTAACTAACATGCTAAATCTAAATATATTTGCAAAGATTAAAGCTAAATTAAGTAATGTTTTAAGCTAGAAATTTAAAGCTAGAATTGAATAATTTAGAACAATAAAACCTTGGATTTTGTTGTCTCAGAAACAAGGCCACTCTTTCTGAGTGAGTGGCCTAAGAAACCTGTCCTAATGGCCCTTTGCCTCTATTCCCTGAGCAATAAGCTCAATAAGCTTATATGAGCTTATTTCTCCAAATGCTTCCAAAATCACACTCAAAGGACCATTTATGAACTAAAATTTTAAAATATAAAAGATTAATGAGCTTATAACAAGCTTTAAGTCTGATTAGAGTTTTATTAAAGAATAAGCTTTAATGAGTTATTGAGAGCTTATATGAGTCAAAGTAGCTTAATTTTTCATTAAAATTTGAGAATTACAAATGCATAAAAAGACATTACTTTAAAACTCTTTTAAATATAATTAAAAACGACATAAAACTTATTAAAACTTGCATAAATTGAATGTTTGCCATAATGGCTTACAAGGCTATTTATAGCCGAAAACTAAAGCTAGGGTTTTTTTTCTTCTTTCTCCTTTGCTTGGTGCTGTTTGTAGACACACAAACTACAGGTGTGTTTTGTTTATGTGTGAGTGTTAAAAGCTCTAATCTTGACCCTTCAATCTTGAAAATCAATCTAAGCCGTCGACTTTGGTCTTGGGGGGTGTGGGATTGCCAAGTTGGCACATATGTTGCTGGGAAAGGTAGTGGAGGAGGGGGAAATCGATTATCCATGGTGGTGGTGAAGGTTCATGGGGTAAAAACGGGTAAAACAACCCGTGAGTGTGTTTGAGAGGGAAAAAGAGGCGGGAAAAAACGTTGGAGGCTGTTAACAGAGTGAAAGTTTCACTCTTTGGCAAAAATGGCCCCTCATGGTTTATTGTTCATTTGCACCATTGGTCCTTGTGGTTAAATAACTTTTGGGGACTTGGCAAAACAAGTCCCCAAGAGTTATAGGACTTATTGCATCTTTCGTCCTTGGTGTACAAGTTAGGGGGGTTGGCAGTTTTGCCCCCCTACTTGTTACTTTGAGGATATTGCAAAAACAGCCCTTCTCTTTTCTTTTCCTCTTTTCTTCTTTTTATATAAGTTTAGGGTTTGGCAATTTCAGCCCCTAAACTTATATTTCTTTGACTTTGGCCCCGGGGTTGACTTTGATTTTGACCAGTTGACTTTTCTGTTGACTTTTTGACTTGATTGACTTTCCGGCTTCGATTTAGCTTTGTCTTTCACCGTCTTTTCCATTCCGAGTCCAGTTTTTTTCGTTTTGGCTTTGTTTTTCGTCCTTTTCTTGGTTATCCGTTCCTGCACAATACAATTAGCAAAACAAGCATATATTTGGCATTTTAAGTCCGTTTTTGGTTATTTTAGCTCGTTTTTAAAGGTAAAAGGTATGTGTAATTAAGCACATACCAGATGTTTTAGAATATTTTTCTGCATTTTCTTGGATTCTATATTACCACCAAATCTCGATTTGATTGCCTCCCAGAGTGATTTAACATAAGCAACATTGTGAAACTTGAGGATGTATTCATCAGGTATTGCTAAAAGCAAGATGCTTTTAACTCTTTCCTGATTCCTTCTAGCAGCCAGTTATTTGGTAGTCTTAGGAGCAGGAGGGGCAGATGTTTCTCCAGTTGTTAGTGCGGGCTCTTCTTCTAGATCTCCATTGACAATAACATCCTATAGGTTATGGTTTGTATGACATATGTATTGTGGCATTCTCATGCTCCAAATATCGTACTCTCCCTTCCTGATGATAGGGATCTTCATTGCAGTGATTGTGGGTGGAGGAATGTCTTGTTTTGCCATCTTTTAATTGAGTTTTTCTTATTCAGAGTTTCCACACAAGCTCTGATACTACTTGTTGGATCGATTTACTAAATAGATCTTAACCTTCAGCTTGCAAAGAGTTTGCTCCTTTAGATAATTCTAAAGCAACAATAATGAAACACTGAGTAAACACTATTGATTATGCGGAATCTAATCAATAATGCTAAGAAGAACAATATTGAATATCACAAAAGAACTTTTATATTAAACTTTGAATCTGCCTAGGTTACAGATTACAAACTATGATTACTATTCGATCTCTATGATCTGTGTAGAACTATATCTACTAACTATGCCTAGGGTTCCTTTTATAGACTAAGGAAACCCTAATGGGCTTTACAAAACGCGTATAAAGATCATGCATATCCTTTCCTAAGATATCTCATGCATATCTCATAAACGGTACTAACTATTTTATACTAACGGTACTAACTAACTGATCAGTACTTAACACTTTGTACTGTCAGTACTAATTACAACTAACGGTACTAAGTATTATAACTAGCGGTACTAAGTCAGGAATGAATAATTCCCAACAATCCTCCCCTAAACATGATTGTTGAACTTGTTTAACTTCATGTTTCTTCAGTTTAAACATCTTGAACTCTTGGAGGATGTATCCAAACACTCTGACAAATCTTGATCTTGATCTTTGATAATTTTGACATCTTCAGCTATCCATCTTTATCAGCAACATGTCTTCTCAGCAACACAGCAACATCCAACTAAGTTGGCTTTGTAGTTTTTGGCAAACTACCAGCCATTAACGGATTTGATATTCCTTTACCAGTAGCCGTTTGCTCTGGGATAGCCAATTCTTCATTGTAAACAACAAGGTGAATTGATAACCTTATAGTTTTTAGTAAACTATCAACTATCAACGGATTTGATTTGTCTTTACCAAAAGCCGTTTGCTTTTGGACTAGTCAATGCTTCATTGCCATAACATGGTGCATTGATAACCATATAGTTTTTAGCAAACTATCAGCTATCAACAGATTTGATTAGTCTTTACCAGAAACTGTTTGATCCTGGACTAGCCAACTCTTTACTGTGAAGCAAGGTGAGTTGAGAACCATATAATTCTTGGTATATTGTCAACCATACACGGATTTGAGAAGTCTTTACCATAAGCTGTTTGCTTATGGACTAGCCAGTTCTTATGTTTGTTAAACATGGTGAACTGATAACCATTTATTGTGTGGTTTTGAAACCAATACTCAAAGATCTTTCTTACTTCCATCTTGGCCTCCAAACTCATCAATTTGTTGCTCAATAAACCTTAGCAAATCAAATACAGTATCATCATCAGATACAACTGTCAATCTTAGATCCATCATCCTCTCAAGTGTGTTTTTAGTAAGAGGATATCTTCTCTCTGCTAGCATTTTGATCTCAGTACCATCTTCTAGTCTCAAGACATGAACTCCACAGTTTTCATAGAATATCTAGCTCTGAAGCTTCCACTCTTCTTGATGCTTCCAGAGTTCATCATCTTCCTTTGACTCAAACATATTCCTTAAATCACCCCAAAGAAGTAGATCAATTCCTTCTCGAGGTGTTGTTTCAAACCTTTTCATTACTAGACTATGTATCTCAACCAGATCCATCCTATCAAACAATTTAATCATCTCAGAAAAGGTCTTGATCCACCTTGAACTTCCATCAGCTTTAAAAACTCTGTAGTAAATCAACTCTCTTCCAAAATGACCATAATCATAAAAGGTCTTGATCCACCATAATCATCCCAGTTGATGATAGGATACATAGTGCCCAAAACTTCATAATCAATCGTTTCTTCTTCTTCAGGAACTATCTTTAGAAAGGTTCTTAGTTGATTCTCCTCTTCATGATCAGAATTAGTCTTTTGCCTTTTAGACCTCTTTGGAGCTTTCATCTTATGTCTCCTTCCTGATCTTTTCTTGATATTCTCTTTAGGTTCTTCAATTTTAGCTTTAACCTTAGTACTTTCAGGTTCTTCAGAAACCTCTTCTTTATCCATACCAGCTGCTTTCTTGTTCATCTTTTCAATCAATTTTCCATCTTTAGTAGACCAATTAGAATGAAATTTTCATTTGCCCTTTTTACCTTTTCATATATCACTTGTATTTCTTCAAACTTCTTTTTGTTCAGCTAAGCATGTCTGTATCCACCCTCATACTTCAAGTATGTCATCATTTGGTTTCTCAGCTGATTTCGTGTAGGAAGCTTGTTTCTGATAGCCTCAGATCTTTGTTGAGCAAGAAATCTTCTTTGTGCAGCAATGGTATCATGAAGAAACTTAGATCTTTGCTCAATGGTGAACTTTTCTCTCTCTTCTTCTTGAAGCTTCTCAGCAAGAATCTTGTATGCATTAAGTCTTGCTTGAATAAAGTCATACTCATTGGCGAATGCAGCTTTAGTAGCTTCTTCCTCAACTAACTTCTTCTTTTCCTCTTCTGCTTCCCATTCCTCCTGAACCTTTTTGGCTATTTCTTCATCATTAGCAAGCTGAGCAAACTTCCTTTCAGCTTCATTTACACCTTCTGATTCAGCATCTGATTCAGCTTTTTCCTCAAGAACTTTCTTGCCTTTGTCTTTAGGGTCAATCTTTGGAGTGGCTTTAAAGTTAAGATTGAACTTTCAGTTGTAGTTCTTGGTCTATCAGTATCTTTAATCTCAAATCCTTTTTGCTTAGTATTATTTTGGCTCATAGTAACCAGAAATTGAGCAATAGTTTCATCATCTCTGAAAACAGTTGTAGGAGAAGCACTTTCATCTGAATTTCCATCTTTTGGCTCAGCAGTACCTTCATTTGGCTTAGCAGTACCTTCATTTGGCTTGTCGGTACTAACTTTTAGCTTGTCGGTACTAACTTGATCTTCAGTACTTACTCTTGTTTCTTCATTGTCCTTCACTATCCCTTCATCATGAGCATCCTCAGCCTCCATGTAATCCATTGCATCATCAAGATCATCAAAAGCTGGATCTTTATGCATTGTTGGTTCAGATTTGGAAGGTTTCCTCCTCCTGTTTGGATACAGACTCCTGCTGCATCAACTTTGTCTTTTAAGACTTCTTCCTTGCCAATCTTTTCTTCATGGAGACACTCTTGATCCAAGCATTATGGTGTGAGATAACAGGTTTAGCCTTCTTCTTTAGCTGCTTGATCTGAGCCTTTAAATCTTTAATTTGTGCAACTTGAGTTGTAACCTGTTTACACAAGGAAACACATAGGTCATACACACTTTGGAGTGTCAGGCCATCCTCATTCCCCGATAGGGATCTATCACTGGATGACTGACCTTTATGATTCCCACCAGAACCTTTTGGAATGGAATCAGGAATTGGGTTAGAAGAAGAAGGTCTGGAGAATGGGCCAGGCTATGGTTGCCTTGTTGGTTTATTACTATTGGTGAAAGTTAGAAGATCCATACCCTATATTAATCTACTATTCCTACTATTTTGTTGTTACGGGTGTGTATGTGTGGTCTTTGTCGCCCTTCTGGAATATTGGTATCGATAAAGATTAGTTAGAGTAATCAACCCTGAGCCTTCTCATATAAACCCATATTTACCTTTATAAACTTGTTACTCCTCAGCTTTAGCTGTAACACCCCCAAATTGGGTCGCAACGGAATAAGGGTCTGGGGCGTGTTACTTCTCAGATCAATAACACAAAGATAATATAAGAACGACCAAAAATTCGTTTAAAACTGATACATTGGATTTAATAAGACCTATTGTTAAAAAGCCCGAAGCTTACTTGTTTACTTGTTAACCACACGCACCCTTGTTTTTATATAAACTAGCCGCACTATTTTTGGTGCCGAAATTAAACCAAACGCAGCCCCTTTTGATGCGGTACAAAACCAGACGGACCCTATGATGGTGTACAACCCAAACCGACCCCCCCTAGTTGTATACAAAAACCAACGTACCCTTCGGGGCTTACCACTACCCCGACGCACACCCCCCGGCTGTTAGCACATAACCCAACCACACAACTCATACCCTCCCCTCCCCCGGCTGTCCCGGCTGCTATCCCGACCCAAAAGCACCCTTGTCGGGGGTTATAAACACCAAACGCACCCTCATCCTGTTAATAACCCAGATACAAACACCTCTATATGTTGTCCATTAAACCAAACGCACCCTTGGTCTCGATAAAACCATACGCGCCCTAGTCTTGGGTGAAAACCCAACTCACCCTCATTGGTGATAAACCACCTGGACCAAACGCACCCTTTCGGGTTTACATAACCAAATGCACTATGGTCGGTTGAGACCCAAACCCGATACACCCCCCCTGCTGTTTCCCACAACCCGACGCACCCTAGTGGTTTAGAACAACCAAACCAACGCACCCTTTCGTGGTGCTAAACCTGAAACCAAACGCCTTCTTGGGCTGATGAACGTGAAACGAACACACCCTTGAGGTTCATATAAACCACACGCACCTCAGTGGTGTTATGGTGGTTGTGGGCTCGCGGTTGTGATGATGACGATGAGATGATGATAGTGGCGGTGAGAGGGTGGTGGTGGTTTTTGGCGCGTGAAGGAGAGTGACGTAGTGGGTCGAGTAGATCCGGTTGTGAGGACCATTTTTGGTTTTGATCGGAAAATCCCGCCGGAAAAGTTTTCCGGCGGCGGCGCGACGGTGGTGGCCGGCGATGGTCGCCGGAGATGGTGGTGGGGCGGTGGCCGGATAATGTGGAGAGGGAGAGAGAATTATAAAGTGTGTGTGTATATGTGAGGGATGAAATGAGAAAAGTTTATATAACTTTTTATTTATATTAAAACTTTAAATCCCAAGTGACAAGTTGAAATAGTGTAGGGTTTAAATTGTAACTTTTTAGTAAAACTTCGATACATATCGGTTCGGGACTCGTTTGAATGACTTAACGGATGATTCAACTCTCGAAACTTGCGCCATTGTTCTCCAAATCATTTTTCTGATAAAAATGAGTATTCGCTTGATAATATTTCATAAATATTTTATAACATTTAATAAAATATCTGTTATTCAATTTATGAACCGGTTTCGCTTCGTCCAAAATAAAAATGGATTTCAACCCGAGTATTCGCGTTATCCACAACGCTTTTAATTAAAATGATGACTAATTTATTTAATATTTTTATTAAATAAATACTGATAATTAAAAACAAATTTAATTGTTTTTGTGTGTCCGCGTTGTATGCTGTCCGTAAAATGTTCGCGGTGCTGTTTTAGCCCTTTTTGGCTCGTTTCCAGGTCTCGGGCAAAACTGAAAAGTTGTCAGGAATGTCGTTTCACATCGAATTGCTTTAGGGTCCGAGCCGTGAAAACGTGATTTAGATGGTTGTTCTTATAAGTCAAGCCAGATCCTAAAAGTCAACGATTGAAATCGTCATTTAAAAATTCGAAAATTCTCGGATGTTACAGTTTGCCTATATTATATATATATATATATATATATATATATAGATCTGCACGGATCAATCACACAAATGATAATATGTTTTTAGCTTTTGGTGGATACTTATTTTAAGTAACTATGATATGTGATGATAAGGTTTGATCGATGGTGGCTGCATAGGAGGAGAGAGGCGTTTGATAAATGCGATCAGGGTTAGGATAATAGGAGAAGTATTAGGGATTTGATCCCTTTTATATTTTTAAGTCTGGTAAGAGGCAACCGGGCCTTACTTAAAATTATGGGCTGTGATATAACTCAAATTGTAGCTTAGAGAATTATATTTAAAAAGCTTAGACCGGGTATACATAATTTCTTAGAATGGGCCTAGTACTTGGACCGAGTAATTTTTTTTTATATACGTTGAGCCTGGTATCCTCATTTGTTATCAAATTGTTGGGCCGTGTGTTGGCAGACTGGTTATAACAAGCAAAAAATAGTCCTAATGTATTACATGTCAACTAAACGTGGGCCGTGCCAATTCATAGCAGACCGGGTTTTAGTGAAATATGTGGGCCGAGACAGGTGCTGGGTTGAATTCATATGCTATAGGGCCGAAAATGCTTATGGGTTGATGTTATTTGATAAGTACGGGTACGATGATTAAGCCGGGTACAACAACGCTTTCACGACAAGTTGGACTAGACAATGTTTTTATTCGTCGACGACATTCAAAAATAACATTTGTTCTATTTTAACGACATTTAAACAACAAACACGATACATAACGCTAAAAAGATCCTAAAAAGATTCAATAAATGACAAACGGCTAAGGATTCGGATTACGGTGACAAATGATCACGAAGTTGATTTGGTATCCCTTATTTGACATTAAAGTGAGTTTCACGAAGGCGTCTACTTATTTCATCATCGAGACTTCCTTCTATTTTCTACCCCTTTTCTTTAAACCCAATCTATCGATTGATGTCTTTCTTGAACGTATACAACTAATGATTGAGACTTAAATTATCTAGTTTCCAGTAGTCGGGGTGGTTGGTTAAAGACCTGGATAACTATCACTTAAAGGAGTTACATTGTAGTACTCAGTATCACATGCAGATGACGATGTGGATAATTTCAAGAGGTGTTTTAGTTCTTATACTTTTGATGGCGGGTATAGAGTACTTAGAGATTTAATCTTGCATAGTTCTTCAATCAATAACAGTGCAAGCTTAAGTAACAAATTTGGGGGATTTTACTTCAATTTTAAGTTTGGTATATCGGGTTTACTTCACCAAGTGATCACAACAATAGCCGACAAAATACGAGGTTGGTAAGTAATTCAGAGAGTTTAAAGGTTGAGTTGTAATCAGCAATTCTCATGGGATATTATTATGCTATTCCAAGACAATGGTACTTCACAGTCTAAGCAAAATTCTCAAAGTTCTTCAACGACATTCATATACAAGACCTTGATTATACCAAGTTTTCTTAATTCTTGCTTCATCTCCTCTACGGTTTCTGAAGACAAGAGGGTAATGGTTCGTTTAGAATTCAAGATTTGTGCTTAAGACAATAACTTCTCGAGTATATGGACGTACACGACAATGATACTTCCAAGAATTCGCAACCATCATGGGGGAAAATGTGTACATCCGGAACTTAGTTGACTTTGATGTTAGCATGTCAACTTCTAGGGGGAAGTAGTGCATACTACTTTACTTAGTATGGTTTATTAAGTATACTTCATACGTGAGATGAATTGTTGTTGATTTCTCGCATGTACCCCCGAACGAATATTCACCAAGACCCAATGACAAGAAGCAATGGTCGTTGGTGTGGTTTGACTTCTATAAAATTCTGCTGTGCACGTCAATGAAAAGTAGAGGATTGTTCAAGTTGCATCAAAGTTTCAGAATCTTCTCAAGATAGGGATGTTGGTTTGGGGGGAAGCTAATTCAGAAACTTAGCCAAAAAAGGAGTCCATGAAAAAAGCTTTTTGAGACATGATGCATGGATTAGGGGAAGTTAATCCAGTTCGTGCATACTACAATGGTTCCAGAACAAGTAAAGACAATGAAGATCCAAGCTGGAGTACAAGTTTCAAGACAATGAGAACTCAAAAGACATCTTCAGCTTTGGAAGTTCTTTGGAAGACTTTATTTTATTGTAATTATACTTGATAGGAACATTGTAAGTAATTTCATACGTCCACATATTAGGGAAAGATTGTTACCCTTAAAATATGTTGACTTATCCGGAATTATATTAGTTCATAAATAGTCAAACATGCAGGGACTAGATTAGACTATTTAGGATAGTTTAGTTGTGTTTGGACTATAAATACCTCCTCCATACTTCCATGGAGGGGTGAAGCTCACTTTTGTAAAGTGTAAGTGTGTGTGTTTTCTCTCTAGGATACACACATCTTCCTATCTTTTATTCCTTTATCTTTAATAATATGGCTGCACATTTATTTCATTTTACCATACCTCCGGATCTGTTTTAATTCTGATTTATACACGTCATTTATATTGTACAAGTGGCATCAGAGTGTAAACCAGGGGCGATTTGTATCACGTTTGTGTTTGCTGTGTTCGTTACCAGGTAGTTTTTGTTGTTCATGTTACCAGGCTATTTTAAACTTGTTTTAACACGTTGTTTGTTAACTATTTTTAACAATTTCTTTTTCGTGGTATAAGTGTTCTTCTTCTCCTAAGAATCAACTACGAAATAACAGCCATGGATGTTGTTTATTGTTGTTGTTATAAGTTTTGTCTCATATCTGGTATTATATCTGCTTAGTATTGTGCTTAAAAGACAAGTTTATAGAAAGAAACAAATATGGGTTTAAATATTTTTCTTGGTAGCTGTTTGGCAAAGAATTATTCCTTTTTTTTAATTTTCTCCTTTTCTATTATTGATGACATCAAATAACGTCTATTTTATAGCATCATTTATCCCATGTAATTAACCCATTTTGTATAATTATTGCAAAGAATTGTTACTTAATCGTTTTTATTTGAGAATTGCAACAATTATGGATTACTTGGTGAATATTAGCAAAAGGCGCGCATTCAGGAGCTTAAACGAAGATATTTTCAAGATTACTATTCTGACAACCAATACGTCATATCCATCAAGAAAGATACGGCGTATCCGTGCCTGCACTCACCAAAGATCACACTGAAAAAAAGATCAATACGCCATATCTAGAGAAGACTAATACGCCGTATTAGAAGTATAGTATGTGAATATTCTGGAAGATATCAAGCGTGGTCCCTACTCTAAGAAACCCCTAATACGTTGTATCCAATACATTGGATATGCCGTATTGCACCGACTACCAGACCCTATAAATACAAAACTCAAAAACGAGTTTTAAGTGTGCTAAATCATATTCTCGATACCTAGACCTCAAAAGTCGATTTTCAGAGGAGAAAAAGAGCAGAAGAGGTCTTGCAATGCGATCCATTCCATAAGAGACAATGTGTAATTTCTTATACTTTTGTAATCGTTCAGTTTTTGGTATCGTTCATGAATTCGTTTAGTTTACCTTGGCCAAACAATTACTCTTGTATTAATTATGATGTTTGAAGGCTAATACTGTGACAACCATGGCTTGAGCAAGTTAGTCAAACCGTTAGTGTTGACTTAGGTGCCTGTTGCAATGTATTATTTATGTGATTTTATGTGTTTATGTGGGTTTATATGTGTTTTTGAGGGATTGGTAATCAATCTATTGAGTGTGATCATCTCAATGAGATTGGATTGGTGGTAAAATTGGTTAAGTTTATTTCGTTCACTTTTGAGTGACAAGGAAATGATTATTGAGATTCGAGCGTTTCTGTGTTAATTGTGTAAGTATTTTTTACATATATGTATTTTTGTGTTAGTAGTCTAGTAGGTTTATTTATTAGTGGTAAGTTAAGAGAAATGTAAAATTTCCATTTTAGGAAAGTTAGGTTGAAAATGAAAAGTTAAAAGTTATTTTTAAAAGTCTAGTGGATTTCGTTTAAGCAAAAAGGTATAGTCAAATTTGTTAAGGTTTTTAAAAAAATTTAAGGAAATACAAGTAATTGTATAATTAATAAAAAAAAGAAAAAAAAAGAAAATGACCTATCCGGCCGAATAGTAGAAAAAAAAGAGTTGTATTAGAAATCGAATTCTAAATAGGCTTTATCTAGGATCTCTTAGGAGGCTTATAAATACAAAACTAATCCCTAACCCTCCCCTCATTTGTTCGGCCAATTTTTACAAGAGAAGAAGAAGAGAAAATTTTAGGGTTCTAGGTTAAGGTATTTTCTAATCTTTGTTTGATTCTAGTTATTTAATTTTCAATTCTTGTAATCTAAGCTTGATGGATTAGGGTTTATAAAATAAGGCTTTGATTTTTTTGGAAGTTTATAAAGTTATAATGATTTTTTGATCATTAGTTTAATTGGTTACGAGATTTGACCTTGCGTTAGGGTCTAGATTGCCCGAATTAGTTGTTTAATTCACTACAGAATTTTAGACAGTTTTGTAACGAGCATAACTCATTCATAAAAATTCAAATAAACAATTTATAACATACTGAAGATAACCTCAGAGAGTCTACTTTCCAGAAAAGTTGGCCTCGTGAGTTTTTTTGGTCGGGAAGTGGGTCAAAGGGTCGTTACAAAATCAGTGTGTAAAACAGTGACGAATTTCAGTTTTGGTTTTGATTTTTCTAAAAATACTTAGACATCTAGTTAGAGGCTAAAAATCATGTAGAAGTTAGTTTATATATTGTGTGTGACCCCTGAAGTTTTTCTAAGTATGAAAGGAGGTTTAAAGTGGTCAGCTAGTGCCATACGTTTAGGAGGTCAGATTCTAGACGAATTTTGGACACTTTGGATTAATGAATTTCTAAAGGGTATTTGTAAAATGGTAATGGCTTTGGGAGATCTATGAGATGTTCATAGGACATATATGTAGCATGGTGAATTTTGGTTTGAATTTTGGAAGTGTTTAAGTGGTACATTTGGGACACGTAAGTGAGTATAAAATTCTGCTCAAAACCAGAAAATATAAAGTGTAGTAGTGAAGTGTAAATGGCATATGTAGGAGTTGGAAAATGTTTAAATCAAGTATAGAATTATGGTATATAGCTTATATATCCATCATAGTTGAGGTTACATCATATTGGGTTGAATGCCTAATTGATGGTAGCTTATTGTGTGCTTAATTTTTTAGATTATCTGTGAAGTGTTTGTAAAGCTTTTGTTGGATTCTTTTGGGAAGCTAAGCATCAGGTGAGTTTCATAGTCCCACTTTTAATGTTTTACATTGGGATGGAAATGATGCAAAGATGTTTTGGATGTGTTTAATCGCGTGCGGTTTATTGTGGTTTTTACGTGAGCATGAACGTTTATGTGGTTATTATAGGTGATATGCTTAATGTTGTTGTGATGTGCTGTGTGATTCCGGTTAGAGGGTAGTGCTTCTACCTATTCCAAATCTAATTAGAGGATTGAAATAGATCATTTTATGTGTGATTCCTAGTGGAGTGGTAGGACTATAATCATTCAAATCTAACTGGAGGGTTAAAATAATAATCCCTTTATGTATGGATTCCGATCGAGGGTAATGGATTACCCCAAGCTTTGTTTGTGGATTTGTGGGCAGTTTTCGTAGTTGTTTGATTGATTATGAGTTGTTTTGATTAGCCTATGTCAGGATAGCTTCGCTTAATGTTTGCCTTGTTATGTTATTGTTAATCGCAGAAAATGTTTTGTTTTTTTTAAGGATTGGATTTGTGTTGTCTTTAAAAGCCTATGACTCTCACCCAAGCAACTTGTGTTGGACGTTGTTAAGCATCTATTTTCAGGTGAGGTTCCATGAGGATATTAAAGCTATAGAGATTAGTGGTAGAATGACCGCTTAGGATTATATTGGGAGTTCGATATTTGAGTTTATTTTTCGCTTTTCTGTTTGGAAATAAATGTGTTAGCATGGAATTGTTTGGTTTATTAGTATTTCTGTTTGCATGTCATTTATTGTCGAGTACTCTTTATCTATTAATAAAGATACCATTAGGTTTTTGTGGTTTGTTATGCTGACATTTGTGTCTTTGCTTTACTTTGTTTTTCTTTTTTGTATTCTCTATATAGACACCATGTTTGTGATGATATCCCTTCTTGTTTACGCCTTGCGTTTCGGCCTTGGCGGAAGGGGTTCTGTGAAAGATTGGTTATCAGAGACTTGGTTTTATAGAGAAACTAGGTGGTTGAAGCCAGACTTTAGCTTTAAGGGTCCTCATATAGATGACATTTAACGGGCTTATGTGTAAGTTTTATACCTACTATGTTATTTTTCCTACGTTTCATAAGAGTACCATTATACTATAATAATATATATAAGTTTGAGTTGTTCTTTGCTATTTTATGTTCCGTATCCTGATATAGTCTATGTTTTGTTGTCTATTATAGTATGTCTCCCCCTATTTGTAAAAAGTACCATAATTCAGTTGCTTTCGCATGCAGATGTAAAAGATTATAGAAATGCAGGGGGGTAACCGCAAAGATCCTGAATTCTAGTTGCTATGTGGACGTGTAGCGGCGAAGAGAAGATGACCTTGAAGGAAGTTGATGGACAACGGGTTGAGGAAATCAAAACAAAGATAATTGCCAAGGATGGCACTATCACCAGAGTTCCTGGAAAATTTCAAGGTTATGAAACGTCTGAAGAAGAGCCGGTGGAACAACCTAGAAGACATGACCTGTATGGATTTGTGGATCACCCACAACTTCAACAAGGAAATCCTATGAATGAGTTTGCACCACATCGACTTACCTCAGCCAAAGTCGGTAACCGTAACATGAATGGATGGTTGGTAGAAGATAAGGAGAACGTAGGAGCATGGAGAGGACTGAAGTGGACTCAGACCTGGAGTCCACGCAGTAGTAAAACCTGTGTGGGAAAAAGACAATCAAGCTGGATCTATGGACCGCTTCCGTCTCGTTACTTTCCATTTGGTGTTCTAAGTGATTGATTGTTTTGCTTATTTTTCTTTCTTTCGAACGTTAGGAGCCAATGTAGGCAATGTTTTTTTCGATGTTTAGATTCTTGAGATACAGTAATTAATAAATAATAAGTGATATATTAGGATTATTCCTTTGTGTTATGTGTTGGTTTCACTTTTTTAAGGTGCTTATATGGTGTGTTATATATGAAGTGTCTTCATAGGAGGATAGTACAACTATGGATAAGGGCGGCTCTTAATTATGGTGGCTCAACATAATTATACATGCGCCACAATCACTAGGTGGACTTGGCAAGTATGATTACATAGATTATTGTTGATGAGTTGCATGTAGTTTAATGGTTATTAGAAAGTATGATTCGATCTTGATCTTATTTTATGGTCTTAATGTATATAAATTTTATATGCTTATAGAAAAAGGCTCCATCACGTCGAATAAGTGGCAAAACGATAACAACAAACAACATAGAACCCTGACATTGCTGTATTATCGCACATCAATTGCAAACCATTCATTCCTCTTGATATGATTGTCACTCAAGGGACTAACATGGTGAGAACAATGCTAATAACGGTATTATAAGTGGAGGTATATGATGGTGGTGGAAAATGGAACTATGTTGAGGAACATTGGAATCACTTTCAGGGCTTCCAATCTGGTTTCCCAAGGAGTATGATAGGGTAAATAGGAGGTGCGATAGCGCCTTATCTCAATTGGATCGAGATAGATGGAAATAATATGATAGATAATTTTGTATGTGGCTTGGAGAAAAAAATGGTAAAGGTATGCGGCTAGTTTATTGTTGGAACAAAGCTTTGGCTTGGTGGAAATACATATCAGTCCAAGCAATGAGGGACGTGTGGCTACAAATGGTATGGCATGGACCCATTTTAAGGCATTGTTGGTTGAAGAATTTCTGCCAAGTAATTGAACATGGAGAATTGGGAAGAATAGTTTTGGAATCTCAAGATGTTGGGGGCTAATTCATGTTGCCCTATATAGATAGGTACATGAGTTGGCCATAGTTGGTCCCACACTTATTTACTCTCGGGAGTGAACATATCTAGTAGTAAGAGGTAACCTTTTGGTACATGCAGGACTGGCTCCTGAGATTAGAGGAATGCTTCGAGCAACCCAACCAACTTCCATTCTTGAATGGCATTATTATGGGCTGGAATACTAACTGATTGAGGCAGTAGTTGTATGGTACTTTGACTAAGGGTAGTGATAAGAGAAAGGGAGTGGAAGAGTCTAGCAAGACAGGGAGGATCTTGGGAAAGATCAACAAGAAGGCACAGGTGGGGAAGGGTTTTGTGGCAACGGCCTCCACTACGAAACAAAGAGTTGTTGGAGTATTATCCAGGTTTTTGTTCCAAGTGATTGACTCATCGCCCAGAAAAATGGATGTGCAGATTGTGCTTTATACTGTAGAGACTGGGTTCGTTTCGCTAAGGACTGTGCGGTGCAGTAGGCAAGTTGGCTCCGGTGAATGGCTGTTAGTAATGAGTATAATCCAGAGGTGTGTAAGAGTATGGAAGCCCAGAATCATTTCCGCAAATGGTCCCCAAGATGAATCGAGTAACCTGGGCAAGCGGGAAATAATGGCTTTAGAGGGCAAGTCGTATACAATCGGAGTCAATGGAAACCAAGTTAGAGGAAGGGGCTTCTGACGTAGAACATGAATGTGAATGCAATGGTAGGCGGTCCAGGATTCCTAACGGATGTGTAACAGTCGTGCTCTCTTCTGAAATGATACTTTGATTTTACCGTTATTTGATTTGGAGTCTGATTTTAGTTTCATATCTAATGACTTGCGCCCTTTGCTTAATGTGAAACTAGTATTATGAATCCTGGTTATGGTGATAGAGGTACTGATGCTCAGAAAGTAGTGAAGTAGACAAGATTATCCATGACTGCAAATAGGAATAGAAAGGTTTTGTTTAGCATAAACTTAATACCTTTGGGGCATGGCAGTTTTGATTGATGTGGGGAATCCCCCCCAAGAATTATCACACACACTCACACTCATTTCTGGGGAATGGCTTGGTTGTCCCAAAATAAGGCTGTGATAGTCATTGTCATGAGGAATTTAGTAGTTAGATAATACCAGTGGAGGATGGTAGGATCCTTAGAGTTCATGGGGAGCGAACCGTAGGAATCGCCAAGGTATTGAAGAGCTGGTGAAGAAGGATTGAATCTTGAAGATTGGTGGGGCATTTGTTACCCATAGTACGTGATTTATTGAAGATGTGTTTCCCGAAGGACTTGTGGGAATACCTCCGCAATGACCAAGTTGATGTTAGGTTTCGTTATAGATCTAGTTCCTGGAGTGACGCAATTGCGAAGTTCCCCTATTGTTTAGCGCCTTTCAGAGATGCAAGAAGTGTGGGCAGCTGCAAGAGTTATGCAAGACAAGGGGTTCATACGGACTAGTTCATTCTCCTCTGGGGAGCGCAGGTATTTGTCAGAGAAGGATGGATCGCTACGTATGTGTATTGATTAGAGAGAGTTGAACAAGTTGACGGTTAAGAATCGTTATTCTCTTCCGAGAATTGATGATTTATTTGACTAACTACAAAGATCGTGTTATTTCTCCAAGATAGACCTTCGATCACGTTATCACCAACTACGCTAAGTGCTATGAAGACATCATACCTAAAGACGGCGTTTCGAATGAGATATGGACCATTTTGAGTATCGGTTACTGGCCTTTTGGGACTAACTTAATGCGTCTGTAGTTTTTATGGAGTGATGAAACCGATTTTTAATTTAGTTTGTAAACTTGTGATTTTAGATAAGTTTGTTATCGTTGATTCATATCGATGGACATTCTGATGTGCTACTCGACAGACGAAGGAGGACCATGACGTTCATTTGGGTTTGGTTGTTGGAATTATTAAGAAGGAGCAGCTGTATGCCAAGTTCTCCAAGTGTGAGTTCTGGTTGCAAGAGGTGCACTTTCTTGGTCACGTTGTTAATCAGAATGGTATACATGTGGATCCCAGCAAAATAGAAGCGGTAAAGAATTGGAAGACCCCTACGACTCCTTCTGAGATTCGATCATTTTTGGGATTAGCCGGTTACTACCGATGGTTTATTGGAAAATTTCTCCAAAATTGCTCAACCTCTTACCTCGTTGACCTCAAACGAATCAGAGTAGTTATGGGGTGTGGATCAAGAAGAGGCTTTTTAAACATTATAAGAATAACTTGGTGATGAATGGCCACACAATATTTGACGCTAACTGGATGGAGTGGTAGATTTCGTATTAGTTTAGTTTATTGTGAGCATCGAACCAAGGATTTTAGTTGTAGTACTCATGCAAAGAGGCAAAGGTATTGGCCTATGCATCAAAGGGAGCTAAAGTCATTATAGAAGTAACTTCCACGACGCATGATTAGAGTTGCGGGAGCGGTTTTGTATTTGCTCTTAAGACTTTTAGGAAGGGCATTATCTGAATGGTACTAAGAGTTGTAAATCTATACCGATCACAAATAGCTCTTCAACACATTTTGGATCTGAAAGAGACTGAATGCGATCATATGAGGAGATTGGATTGGAGTGTTTAGTGATTATGAGTGTAGATTTGTTCCATCCCTTTTTGGTAAGTCAGCGAACGTTTGTGCTGATGCAATAAGTAGTGACAGGAGCAGCTGAAATCCCTTTGACAGTGTTTAAGGGATTGGCAATGAATGGTCCAGGCACCCTAGTAATGATTCGACTAAATCTTTTGAGATTACAACGGTAGAATGACACTGTTAGATCGTAAAAGTCATTGCAATCGGGAGAACCCAACCAAGATTCCTGATCCTAGAGTGATAGTGGGAGGCGTCTAGTTCGTATAGAAGATGCTAGTTGCAACTTCTTGAATCTCGAAGCCGCTTCGTCTTCCGTGAGTGCTGTGCATGATTAATATTATAGTGTGAGATGCTATCTTGTTGCGACAAATGTCAGATTCACGCGCCGCTACAATCGAGTTTTCAATTGTGTAGCAGATAGTGCAGATGTAAAGATAGGACCTCGCAGCGTGCCGAGAATGTGTCTTTGATGAGTTTGTGGTTTATGTAGATTAGAGTACCACTGGACACCGAGAGATAGGGTCTGCAGTGGATAAATTAACAGAGTCGCTTGTTACGCGTAACTCTTTATTAATGTGTATTCTTATAACACTCGTGATTGTTTTTTAAGGATTGTAATGGTTTCATAGCCTCAGATGATATCGCGAGAGAGATCATAGCACGGTCAGGTTGTTCACCAGAGTGTCTATGTGTGCTAGATGACATCCCGCGGAGGCTTGGATCATGATATATGTGAGATCTTATGTATTTGGTTGCGTGTGTTGAGTGTATTGAGTGGCCAGAGAATGTATGAAGATGTATTGCCTCTCTTCGTGTGTTTTTGTAAGTTAAGAGAAGAGTTGGCGAATAGTTCAATGGTTAAATTAGAGACATGCATTGTGATGCGTTGTACATGTCAATTAGGAGGCATCGCAGTCGGAAGGTTGTGATTACATGTTGTTGTCACCTAAGTGAGCAAGAACAAGACCCTTGATACCTGAATGGTGAGAATGGGATTATCGCTCATCGGTATTGTAGATGGATACTTGTACTGTATCAGCACTGCAAGCTATTGCCTGACTGTCAATTGTAGATGTGTCGATATAAAGTGAAGGGGAGTGACTCTGTAAGTGATTTGTTAGGGTGGTTCCTAGTCGGAGTGAGACTTGACGCGCAGAGATCGGATGTTTTCTTTAAATTTTGAGATCACCTAGATCTGTGATGTAATGCGGGGAGGGTACAATTACGAACCTAGATGCCCCCTAAGAGAAGTGTGCAAATGATGCTTACAGTTGATGAGATAGTCGTGCGACATGGAGTTTTTGTCGTCGATTATTTCGAGATAGTGGTGAGGCTTAGCTACGATTTTACGATCGTCTAACGGATGCTGGAGCAGATGATGCAAAAAGCGTTTAGGGACGCGGTTCGGAATATGACGATACTCGTGTCTTAGTCGTAATGTCCCTCGACAAGTGCATGTTAGAAATTATTTGGGAGGTTTTCGGGTTTTTTAAAAATCATTAGGTCTGTGTAGCAATAATTATGCGAACAAGACTTCGAGTTCAGTGTCATGAGCTTTGGTGTAAATTGTAATCTAGTCGTTGGGAGTCACAATATTTCTGAACCTTATTGGACAACAACGTTGAGCATACTATGAAGGCTTAGAGGATATGTTGAGAAGTGTTGTGTAATTGATTTTGGTGGTAGCTAGGATGTTCATCTACCATTGGCTGAGTTTTCTTACAATAATAGTTATCATTCGAGTATAAGATGTGCTCCGTTTGAAGCCTTGTACGGAAGGAAGTGTAGGTCGCCTATTTTATGGGCTGAGAATTGGTCCCTTGACCAAGTTGTACGTCCCTCCCGCCCGCCTCCCCCCCCCCCCCCCCCGCCCCCCCCCCTTCCTCTCACCGGACCTCTCCCCTCATTGGTCTTCAAGAAATGACTGATAAAGTTGTGTTGATAAAGGAGAAGCTAAAAGCAGCGAGAGATCGTCAAAAGAGCTATGCTGATAATAGACGCAAACCATTGGAATTTGAAGTAGGAGATCGAGTGATGTTGAAAGTATCACCTTGGAAAGGTGTAATTCGTTTTGGGAAAAAGGGAAAGTTAGCACCGAGATACGTAGGACCATTTGAGATTCTTGAAAGGATCGGTCCTGTAGCTTATCGATTAAGGTTGCCTGAGGAATTGAGTGGGGTACATGCACAATGTTTCATGTGGGGGATCAAATTAAAGAAATGTTTGGCGGATGCTAGTTTGCATGTGCCATTAGGTGAGATTAAGGTTGACAAAACTCTTCGTTTTGTTGAGGAACCTGTGGAGATAATGGATCGTGAAGTTAAGAGTTTAAAGCGTAGTAAGATAGCGTTAGTAAAGGTTCGTTGGAATTCTAAGCGTGGTCCTGAGTTTACTTGGGAACGCGAGGATTATATGAAGTCTAAGTACCCTCAGTTGTTTGTGATCGGCAAATGCTGGATGAATCAGGCTAGTAAATCTCGGGACGCAGATTTCCTAAAGGCAGGGGTTTACTTTGTGACTCAACCATGGCTTGAGCAGGTTAGTCAAACCGTTAGTGTTGACTTAGGTGCCTGTTGCAATGTATGATTTATGTGATTTTATGTGTTTATGTGGGTTTATATGTGTTTTTGAGGTATTTATAATCAATCTATTGAGTGCGATCATTAATGAGATTGGATTGGTAGTTAAATTGGTAAGTTTTCATTTCGTTCACTTTAGAGTTAGTACCCTAGATGGTGATTTAACTAAGTAAAGCATATGAACACATAAAATCTTAAATATGAATAGATTAAGCTTTTGATATAACCTTGTGTGGATGAGTAGAGATAAGAATAACAATCACACCCTTGTGATTAAACCTCTTGGCTTGAAAAATTAGGATGAAACCCTAATTTTTCCCAAGTAACCCTTTTTTTTCCTTTCTTGCTTCCTTGCTTGCAAATGGTGAACCAACTCTTGAAAACACCTTAGAATACCTTAGATATGATGTGTGTATGCTTGTATAATGATAGAAAATCAAGCTATGGATTTGGTTTGGAGAGGGTTTTGAGCCGTGGCTTTTGATAGAGAAAAAGGGAGAGTTTTTGTGATTTCTTTGATAAGGAAATGTGTTATGACTTCTTAGCTCACACATGCATGGGTATTTATACTACTTGGAGAAGATATTTGTGTCAAGTGGAAGTATGCAAGGTGGCCAAGCTTATGGAAGAAGCTAGGGCTTATCTTGATAAGATTTGGCTAGTCATTGATGAGTCATGGTTCAAGTTGCATGCTAGATCTTTTAGGAAGATATTTGTGAAGTTCTTGGTCTCATCTTGGCTTATCCTAGTCATAATACACGAAATATATGTATATGTATAAGCTAGATATGTATTTGATCATTTATATAATGTATACTTGTATTATATAAAGTATAATGTAGTATAGACTTAGAAAAATGTATAACTTGTACATTGTAAGTTATGATTTGAATTCCTTCATAATGAATATGTATAAAGTGATAAATACTTGAAGTTTTAAATAAACTTTAAGTATTGAGTATAAATTTTGGGTATTTGATGAAGCGTAGATAAGTTAACGTGCTTCCGGGAAGGCCTAAACGTACTTTATCGCGAAACGTAAACACTTAACGTAACCAATAAAAATAAAATGTGCAATGATAATAATTATCCTCTAAATAATCATATAACACTTGCTTGATGTAAACATTTAATTGTTTAATGCCCATTTACATTGTATGATCATTTTTAGTTTACGCGATTTAGCTTAACGATTACGATTTAAAAGCAAACGCGTAAAACCCTAAAAATAATTAGTGGATTACATAATGTCATAAAATGACCTAAAACACGAGGTGTTATAAAAAGGGTAATGGCTTTGGGAGATCTATGAGAGGTTCATAGGACATATATGTAGCATGGTGAATTTTGGTTTGAATTGTGGAAGTGTTTAAGTGGTACGTTTAGGACGCGTAAGTGAGTATAAAGCTCTGCTCAAAACCAGAAAATATAAAGTGTAGCAGTGAAGTGTGAATGACATATGTAGGAGCTACAAAAGGTTTAAATCAAGTATAGAATTATGGTAGATAGCTTAGATATCCATCATAGTTGAGGTTACATCATATTGGGTTGAATGCCTAATTGATGGTAACTTATTGTGTGCTTAATTGTTTAGATTATCCGTGAAGTGTTTGTGAAGTTTTTGTTGGATTCTTTTGGGAAGCTAAGCATTAGGTGAGTTTCATAGTCCCACTTTTAATGTTTTACATTGGGATGGAAATGATGCAAAAATGTTTTGGATGTGTTTAATCACTGCGATTATGTGGTTTTACTTGAGGCATGAACGTTTATGTGTTTATTATAGGTGATATGCTTAATGTTGTTGTGATTGCTGTGTGATTCCGGTTAGAGGGTAGTGCTTCTACTTATTCCAAATCTAATTGGAGGATTAAAATAAGATCCCATTTCTGTGTGATTTCGGTTGGAGGGTAGTGACTCTACTCATTCCAAATCTAACTGGAGGGTTAAAATAATACTCCATACTGTATGATTTCGATCGGAGGGTAATGGATTACCCCTGGCTTTATTATGTGGATCGTGGGCACGTTCCGTCCCATTGTGATTGATTGTGAGTTGTATGATAGCCTATGTGATAGCTAGCTTAAATTGTTCTGCCATGATATGTTATGTTAATCACAGCAAATTGTTTTATTTTTTTAAAGATTGATTTGTGTGTCTTAAACCTATGACTCTTACCAACCGGTGTTGACGTTTTTAAGCATCATTTTCAGGTGAGGTTCATGAGGATATTAAAGCTAAGAGAAGTGGCTAGAATAACCGCTAGGATTACATTGGAGTTCGCTCTTGAGTTTATTTATGTTTTCTGTTTGAATTAATGCGTTAGCATGAATTGTTTGGAGTATGTTCTGCATGTCATTTATTGACGAGACCTCTTTCTTATTAATAAAGACACCATTAGGTTTTGGGTATTGTTATGACACCTTGTGTCTTTGCTTTACTTTAGTTTTCATTTTAGTACTCTCTATATAGACACCATGTGTTGTGATGATATCCATTCTTGTTTACGCCTTGCGTTTCCGCCTTGGCGGGGTGTGACAGATTGGTATCAAAGCCTATGGTTATAGAGAACTAGGTGGTTGAGCCTAAACTATAGCTTAAGGGTCCCTCATATAGATACATTTGGGGCTTATGTGTAAGTATATACCTATTATGCTTATTTTCCCTAAGTTTCATAAAGTACATTATACTATATAATATATATATATATAAGTTGAGTTTTTCTTTGCTATTTTGAGATCCGTATCCTGATATAGTCTATGTTTTATGGTCTATTATAGTATGTCTCCCCCTATTCATAGAAAGTTTCATAATTTAGTTGCTTTCGCAACTAGGTGTAAAAAGATTAAGAAATTCAGGCGGGGTAACCGCAAGATCTGAATTCCTATTGCTATGTGGCCGTTTAGAGTCGAAGAGAAGATGACCTTGAAGGAAGTTGATGGACAAACGGTTGAGGAAATTGAAACAAAGATAATTGCCAAGGATGGCACTATCACCAGAGTTCCTGGACAATTTCAAGGTTATGAAACGTCTGAAGAAGAGCCGGTAGAACAACCTAGAAGACATGACTTGTATGGATTCGTGGATCACCCACAACTTCAACAAGGAAATCCCATGAATGAGTTTGCACCACATCGACTACCTCAGCCAAAGGGTAACATGAATGGATGGTTGATAGAAGATGAGGAAGAAGTGGAGAGGAATGAAGTGGTCTCGGACCTTGAGTCTACCGCAAGTAGTAAACCTATGTGGAAGAAGACAAATAAAGCTGATCATGACCGTGTGTCTCGTAATTGCCCATGGTGTTCTAAGTGATTGATATGTTTTAGCTTGTTTTTCTTTCTTTCGACGTTGGAGCCATGATAGGAATGTTATTTTCGATGTTTGGATTCTGAGTATTAATAATAAAAGTGATTATTAGGATTATTCCTTGTGTTATTTGTTGGTTTCATTTTTTTAAGGTGTTATATGGTGTGTTTATATTATGAAGTGTCTTCATAGGAGGAAGTACAACTGTGAAAGGGGGCATCTATAATTATGGTGGCCAACATAATTATACATGCGCCACAACACAGGTGGACTTGCAAGTATGATTACATGGATTATTGTTGATACGTTGTATGTATGTATATGGTTATGAAAGAGTATGATAAGATCATGATCCTTATTATATCGTCTAATGTATATAAATTTTATCTCATATAGAAATGGCTCCAAACCTATGAAGCGGTCCTAATAATAACAACAACAACAACGAGGAGAACCCTAACATTGCTTCTATCATCGCGCAGCAATTGCAAACTATTCTTCCTCAGATTGCCACCCAAGTGACTAATAACGTGAACAATGCAAATGGTGGTAATGGTGGGAACAATGGCTGTACCTACAAAGGGTTCATGACATGCAATCCCAAAGAGTATGATGGAAAGGGAGGTATGATAGCACTTACCCGATAGATTGAGGAGATGGAGAATGTAATTGACAATAGTGGGTGTGCTGAGAATCAAAAGGTAAAGTATGTTGCTAGCTCGTTTGTGAACAAGGCTTTGACTTGGTGGAATACTCAAGTTCAAGCAAGAGGTCGCGCAACTACAATAGGTATGTCATGGACTGATTTTAAGGCATTGCTTACAGAGGAGTTATGTCCTAGCAATGAAATAGATAAGTTAGAATCTGAGTTTTGGAATCATAAGATGGTAGGAGCCAATCATGCCGGCTATACGGATTAGTTTCATGAATTAGCAAAGTTGGTTCCGCATCTAGTTACTCCTGAATCATCACGCATCAAGAGATACATAGCTGGGTTAGCTCCTGAGATTCGAGGAATGCTCCGAGCGACCCAACCAACCACAGTCCAGAGTGTGATTCTTAGAGATGGGATACTTACTGATGAGGCAGTCAGCAATGGTACATTGACAAAGGGTAATGAGAAAAGAAAGGGAGTGGAAGAGATAAACAAGCAAGGAAGTGGGAGAAATAATGATAAGAGAGCGAAAGTAAGCAAAGGATTTGTGGCAACAACTACTCATAGGAAT
>BQNB010021386.1:0-64323 GCA_026074375.1 Tanacetum coccineum | reverse complement strand
AAAGATTCCAGTATTATCCATTGAAGATATATTTGGGACAGGTGGAAGGGAAAAAGCATTTTTGAAAGGAGAGAATCTTTCAAAAAGATGTTCTTCCAATGCATTGGCAGTATTAACAGAAGGTCTAGCAGTATTAACTGGTGGTGATGGAACAGCAGTATCAACTGTTGGTCTAGCAGTACTAATAGGTGTACTAACAGTATTAAAATACCATTTAGTATTGTTAGTGTTTTCCAGTCTGCATTTGCCTTTTGATTAGCCTTTTGATCTCTTTCTTGTTGGTTCGTTCATACTTACACTTGTGTTTTGATGCTTTCATTTTCATCTACTTCCGTATCCTTTTCTCTATCTTTAGGACCTTGAGAGACTGATGGATCAGTTGTGCAAATAGGTATCAGGATGTATTCTTGTTCAGGTTCTTTTTCCTTTTGACCTTGACCTGTAACAGTGTTATCTTTGATTCCTACAATACCATTAGTTTTGTTCCCTGCAACAACTGGCACATAGTTCATAGATATTGACAAAGAATCAAGATCAAAAAGCCAGTAAGGTCTATTTCCTTTCACATTAAGTAAAATTTTAAGAAATCTAATGTTTAAGGTCTCTTCAAAAATCCTAGTCCTCTTGTTAAAAACTCTCATAGCTTTACTAACCATAGAATATCTAACAAAATATCCCTCATCAGCTTTACCTTCAAACTTGCCTAGATGATCCATGGTGTTTAAGATAGTAACAAGACACCTAAAAGGTTTCATGAAATCTATCAGTGGAGGTCTTCCACAAATAAGTTCATAGGGTGTCTTGTTATGAGGCTTAATGACTAAGACCCTATTTAGCACATAGCAAGCAGTATTAACTACTTTTTCCCAAAAGGTGGTTGGCAACTTAGAGTCTACTAACATTGTTCTTGCAGCCTTTATCAGTGTTCTATTCTTCTTTTTAGCCACCACATTCTGCTGAGGAGTCCTAGCCACACTGAATTCCCTCTTAATCCCCTTTATTTCACAAAACTGGTTCATTATACTATTCTTAAACTCAGTTCCATTGTCACTCCTGATAACTTTTACTTTATGATCTAGTTGATTTTCTATTTTTGTTATGAAGGTCTTTAGATTCCCACTAGTCTCATCTAAATTATCTGCTAGAAAATGCAGCACATACTATTAGGGCCGATCTCTCTTCTCTCTTGTGTCTTTTGCGCTGAAGGGGAAGCGATGTTGTATAAGATTTAGGAAGATATGTCTTGACATGTTTCTATTATCTGGGCTATATGAATGATGATCGTAATAGACAATAATCCACTAGTCTGCGTATGCTTGATTATGTTTGTCCTAAAGCAGCCTCAGAGAACCGATTAAACTCACACTATAGCATACTAAATACTTCATTCGGAGTGAGACGCGTGTCTCAAACACTCAGGATTAATTCTATACACGAGTCAGTAATCTACTTAACATCTTTGTGAGTGATCTCAAGATCGCAAACTCAAACATCTCATAAGAAAGACACGCTAGCAAGACTTAGAGTGACTGACACATCATACTAGTTCATGACGGCTATTCAATTAGTGCTACATACTTACGCGTGTATATCTTTCTCAGTGTTTGCTTGCCTGGATATCTCTATATCTCTCTTCTCACTGAGATCTCTATAGTGTATCTCTCATCTGGAGCGCGGTGCGGATGGGGTGGTGAGAAGTGTGTAGAGTTAGCCTTTGCACTATATATACCTCTATCTCTTCTATATAGTTATATCTATATATATATGTAATTTAATGTGCACATAGCTGATTTGCATTATGGATGCATATTGTGGGGGACGAATCTCTCTATATCTCTATCTTTAAGGTAGTAGGATGTATCTCTTCCTCATTAGAGAGACCAGGTGCTCACATAAATTGTGAGGCTAGTTTTAGGTCGTAGTCGAAGGGTGTTTCACGACAGTGACTTGATCTGCGCAATATGGACTGATTGTGATCTACATTTAGTTTTTTTATTTCCAGATGTCAGATTTTTTTTGTCTATATTGGCGAGTGATCTCCGGCTAGTGAGGATATTAGATGGGTCATATATGTAGCTTATCGTTTTAATTTATTGCTAAGTTTAATAGACTAATAAGATGTTTCTTACAGTTTAATGGGGAGGGGTACAAGTTTTAATTGAGTGGAGGAATCTTTAACTTAGAAAATTAGGTTTTGAGTATATAACCAATTTATATTATGAAGTTATTATCTATCTTGATCATCTATGAATGGAATGTGACAGGTAATAATATGGAATCTTGTAAGTATTTGTGAATGTGAATAATTTGTTGTGGGGGGGATGATATTTTATTGATGTGTTGTTGTAAGGGGGGGGTTAAATGCAATTGTAAGTTGGTAGGGGTTATGCAGGTGGCATCAATGTAAGAATATTTGCGTGAATTTAGTTGAATGCACCTGCTATTTTTGCTTTCCAACCACATGCAGAAGCCTAACAACATTACCCCACTTTACCCTTATTTTCTTACTACTGCTCTAAATCCTAGTAGTATATTTTTACACTGACAATAATTAACATGTGTTTTGGTAATACTATTCTATGTTTGTAAAATATCTGATTAAAACAGCTTAAACTTTGTGAATATCCTCTTTTGAAAGTATTGATTTATAGGTCTACGGATGATCCACGGATTTGTTTGAGCAGCAAATATTAACTGCTAGCAATATTAACTGCTTTGTGTTAGCTGTATAACATGTTCTAACATATTACACTACTGCAACTAGCAGTATACAAGTCCCCTGACCCGTAGTTAAGACTGCTTGTGGAAACAAAGCTTCTTTTGGGTAACGGTGAACATTTTATTTAGAAACATTTTTTGTGATTCTCTTTCACTAGCTTCTTGAGTTGTTCCATGCAGGCCTTAGACAACCCTTTTTAAACACACACAGACAATGTGGATATAAGACCGCTATATAACGTAGATGCTCAAAAACTGCCGACAAGTATAACAAGCTTTATTTGTCCATCTTAAAATCATTATTCCTAGTCATTGGGACAGGAAGGAGTTGGTTCCCAATTTCTGGTTCCCTCTAGATTTTGGTTAGTAGGCATCTGTTTTCCCTAACAGTCTTAACTAGTTTTTGTCTTTTCCAATTGCTAATTCAATTGTGAAAATCTAATCCTACTATCAACCTCAGAGGTCTAATCCTCAAGTGTTTGGTGGGCAACTAAGGCTGTCCATCCTATAACAGCATTAGATTGCACTACTATATTTGAAGAATAGCCCTATCTTCAACTTGTCTTAACATTTGCTAGGGTGTAACATCAAGTAGTAACAATTCAAAATTTCTCTCTCTATATTTTCATCTATAAAAGTTAAATCAGGTTGTGAGGAGAGGAAATTCTTGTAGAGGGGGGGGAACTGAACGATATGCCGTTTATGATCCAGACTTATCAGTTACAATTCTCAAACATTCTACTGTGAGATTAGAGAGAGTAGCGGATTGTTGTGTGACAGTCACTTTGGAAATAGTGTCTATTTATATTGAAAGTCTACGGAGTTCATTTAAAGATCTTGATGAAGTTGATCATACTTTCCCCTAATTTTGTTTTAAACTGATCTCTTTCTGCTTAGCTTTTTTCCAATTCAATTTATATACATCTAAGGCATTATCTCTTAGTCTAACCTCAAGTTTTAAGACATTTATGCTATCTTCTAACACAGTCTCATTTTTCTTATATTGAACTAGTTTAGCTTCTACTGATTATAAACCTGCTTTATAAGAAACTAAGTTAAATTGAGACTTTTTGTAATTAGAAGACAAATTATCATATTGTTCTTTAAGAGAAGCATAAGCTTCTTTACAAAAGTGTTTTAGAACAGAATCTACTCAGATTCTGAACTGATGAAGAGCTCCAAGGATGGTAAATGCCATCAATGGCATGATTTGTTTGTTGTTCTTCTTCACCTTGGTAACTCCAATCATATCTCACCCAATGATTGCGAGCGAGAGTTGAGCTCTCTGAGGCATTCTGAGTAAGAGTCTCCGCGGCAATACATCTGTGTAATTATTTTCTCTTTCCTTTGAACCTCCTGATTTCTTGGAAACGCTACATTCTCTAGCAAAGTGTCTATGTTTAGACGTGAAGCATTCCTTTTGACTTGTCAAGCTAACTCTTTGACCACACATATGTTTCAGTTTCTCAAGTTTTCTATTTGATAAATTCTTCTTTTGGCTACTGATTGTCGCATGCCATACTCCATTCAAGTCTATTTTCTTAAAAGAGAGAGGTGAGGGCAGAGATAAGTTGTTCCAGATGCTTCTTGAGAAGTTGAGAGATTAGTTACTTGCAGACGGGCAAACAAATTACTGCTTGCACAAAGATTATCCAGACATACAGTGTTTCTAACCATAGATGAGTATGAGTAGTAGCTTTGAGACTAGTAATTAGTTACATGAGAAGATTGACTTCTCCTGTTTGAGTGGACGGGTTGTGTAGTAGTGGTGTTAGAGATAAAGGCCACATTCTGTGTATTTTGACTTTGTGCTTGATGAACCTGTTAATTCAGGTTCATATATCTTTAGATTATTCTACAAGTCATCTAAGTTGATGGTTTCAATCTCGGCCTATATTCTCTAAATTAAAGCATGTGATACTTCCATTCAATCTGGAAGACCTTCTCAGCAACTTTTAAGTTCATATCTTCTTGATGCGATCAATTCTCCCTCTAATCTCCGACTGTCCAATAAGTTTATAAACTATCAAAGGTTTGATCTATTGATTCAACTTAAAGCGCATAAAAAGTTCTCATATTGTTTGTTTGAGAAGTGTCCTTTAAACTTTCTGGACTCCTTGTTCCCACGCATACCCTTATTCTCTATAGCCTCCATTAGCAACTTTGCATCTTGATATGTGTGGAAATTCAGTTGGTCTTTGTTTGGAAGTGCCATCAGTAGGGTTGCTCTTGCTTTCATCTCATTCCTTCTCTCATGTTTTTCTTTAAACAAGGTATTGGTTCTTATTCCCCTTTGGTTTTCTGTTTCAACTAGTTCCAACCATCTTATTTAACACTTTGTTTCATTCTTGATTACTCCCATAGAAGTAGTCGGTCAACAGGAAGTACTTTGTTCTATCTAACCAGAGGTCATGTCTCTTGGGTTGAAAAGAGGCAGTCTTGTAGTCAGATATTGTTTGTGTTGGTTCCTACCCGTCCCTCTTGTCAACAAAAAAATAGATCTCTCTATCTCTACATCACTATCTATATTTGATTCTCTCTTTTGGTGCTGAAGCTTCAACAGACAAGCTCTGATAGCCACTTATTGGAGTCTTACAACTGGATAGTCTTGTTCCTCCTTAGCTTGATGTAAGGTTTAAGCAAACTTTGATAAATTCCAAAACGTACTATGACAGAAACTTGATTATGAGATATCAAAGATACTATGCGTAATCTAGTATTGATATTAAGAAGAATAATAACAATGAATAGCAATAATGAAATAGTAACAACAACCTCGCATCAATTTTAGTACAACGAACACTCCTGAATTAGTGTTAGGGTTTGTATAAAACCATTGAAGCTCTTAAGAATCTATTGAAAACTGCTATGAGAATGAGATGTCTTTTCTTATAAACCAGGTCCGCCTTTATACACTATGGTTCCTACATGTATCATCTAATACCTTCCTAATCCTATCAAATCATTTCTATAATAACAAAACATTCACAATCTTAACTAAATATAACCTTTATTACTTTATCGTTCATAAGTAATCTTATTTCCACACACCTTTATCTCTTTACTCTGTCTTTATCCTCTTGACAGTAGTAAGTCTTCAAGCATTGTAATCAGCAACTTATATCTTAATAACCATCACACTGAACCTAACATAGCAGATATAAGTACCACACACACACAACTAAGCTTTTATCTAACATTGTAACTTTACTCTAGCATTACTAAGTTATACACATACTAAGTTCTAGTACACACACTAGTAAGTTTTTCTGTATTAGCTGCACACAATAACTTACACACATTTTTCGTCTATCAACGCAGCTTAACTATCTACTGGCAGAAAGGTGAACTTCATTAGCTAACATACTAATATTATACTAACAAGTAACTAGCAGTGGTAACATTTATACTACCAGTACTAACTGACTGTTAGTATAAGAAATTTTTCCCATTATGTACCTGTGTAGTAAAATTCTTAAGTGTCCCTTGAAGTCTTCAACGTCTCAACAATCAGATAGAACTTGATTTAGCGATGCTATATCGAGAATGCTACTAGATCCATTCGTTGAATTTAGGATTGCTATGATAAAGGCATTAGGATAACCCTTGCTTTTAGCCTACGTTTGTTATGGTTTTATAATGATCTCCATCGATCAATAACTACCCCACACATCCTTGCAATGCACTCATTTTTTAGTGCAAGATACCCCTATTAACCCCTTTGAGCCTGTCCTTTTGTTTTCTTCTACGAAGTATTTTGGAACAACCAAAGGGGATTTCTTCTTAGATTAAAAAATTCATAGAATAAGACTATTCGAATTATTTAATAGTTGAAATTTATTGACATCCTAATCCCAATAAAATGTTTACACCCAAATTACCTTAGCCTTTCTTGTATGTACTCATTTTATAGTCTACGCTTACTGCACTACCACATTTGTTTAACCCTTAGTTAATTGTTTACCTTGATTACATGGTTGCTAAGTGAGTCTATTGATAGTCTGTATATAGTTTTTAAGGTACGTATTAAATTCATGGTAGTTTTCCATTAATGGAGAAATGGGGAATCTGAAACTCAAATTATTACCCCATACGTGCTATATACTCCAAGTTTATTGATCCAATCGCAATTTCGTGTCATTAGTTAGTTTTTAATTTTATTGAGTATTCAAAAAACTCAAGTGTATTCGGTGCAACTAACAAGCCTCAAGAGTCATGTATAATGTTATTATTTTTCAGTAGATTAGAAAGGGCAAAAGTGTTGAAAAAAATGATGAAAAAAGCAAAAAAAAATATGTTAGAATATACAGGGTGCCATCTTGCTTATATTTATGTCAAGACAGATTCAAGAAAAGAAAAATAAAGAGTTTGATGTAAGTTTATATCTTATCCTATTTCGTCGAGTGCGTGGCTAATCACACACACACATTACATGTATTCATGTGAAGATCGTTCTAAAAAACTTAGCTAGGATCTACAATATCAAAGTTTGTTGATAGCGCAGTAATTTAAACAAGTAACAAATGTTATTTACAAGGTTTTTACATCAATACAATCCCCAATTCTATTTGATCAGAAAAGAACTGGTTACCTAACTATAATAGAGGTTTAAGAGATACTTTGATCTTAGGGATAAAACAATCTCAAGTGGTGAGATCGTTGGTGTTCTCCTAAAACATGATTAAAACATCATAAAACACACATAAACAACGTTTTTAGGGATCTTCTTTATTATACAGTCCAGTCTAAAACCTTACAAATAAACCTAATTGTATTATAAACTATATCTTTCTCTATCTTGATCTTTATCTTTTAAGTAAGTCTTCAGAAATCCCATCTTCTAGAATTCTTCCAATGAAATCCGACTTGATCCTTTTGTATCATTAAATCAATAAAATCCAACAATCTCTCCCCTACTTCTTGATGACACACCACAACTAAACTGATTCCAAACACACACCATAGTAGCTTAATCCTCGGCAATCTTCCTCTATTGAATAATAAGCTTTGTCTCTAACTTAGGCACTTAAACATCTTGTACATCTTCAAATCTAATCTTCCATGAATGAAACAAATTATAATCTACCCATTTACTTAAGATCTCCATGAACTTATTGATACTTTTTCAACACAATGAAGCCTTCAATTCTTGTTCCATGCCACGCCACCCGGTACACTAATAAGTTCTGCAAATCATATCATATCATCTCTGTAAACATCTTCCACCCGTTTTGTTCATTATCCTTAGGGGACAGTGAATCATATTGCAACTTGATCTTTATCACTACAAACCATAGATTACACTCTAAATCCCACTTTCAAAATGCGTCTTACAATTGACCGCTCCATGACGATATCTAAGATAATGCAATTCAAGCATGTAGAAACTTAACAACTAGCAGTTCTCAGACAATGAATTAGAGTATCAAAAGGTATAACTTCGTAATAATACACAAAGTGAATCCACACTTTCCCCACAAGGGGTGGCATTTTAGCATATCCAAATGGTTTAAACACTATTTTAATATTCTTCCCTGAAACCAAATATGTTAACCAACTCTTGACCAAGAAGTGAATAGAATCAACCTTAGGACTGGTACGAATAACTAACCAACCGTAGTAACGAATACCATGTCAGTCTCCATCCATGACGAGAATCACTAGACAAAATACAAACAGTAGTAAACGATACCAAGCAGTAGTAACAATGAAGAGCATCATTAAAATTGTTGAACAGTGGTAAAAATACACTAGCAGTATTAACTACTAACTAGCAGTGTTAACCTAGTGCAGCAGTATTAACTGTTGTAGAGCAGTAGTAACCATGTATGAAGCAATAAGTAAACTTCCATGCAGTATTAAACATGAGCAACCACTTCAATAAACTTTCCTCAAGAATCTGAAACTCGACTCTTTAGCTTCCACTTCATATCACCTTTAACTGTGATACACTTCGTAACATCATTAACTTTTGAGGTTTTTAAAAGTAGGGTTTCCAAAAAAAATGATTTTAAGAAATTAAAACCCTAAATTTTCACAAACTTCTTAAAAACCTCTGCATTCCCTCAATACTTCTCTTAATATACCCAAATGTTCAAAGAAAAAAAACTTCCAATAACAATAACAAGAACACTAGTAAAAACAATGGAATGAAAAAGAAGTAAAACCATACCAACTTCAAACTTTTCGTAGCCGATATCAAAAATTTAATATCTTTAACATCTAAAAGCTCAGATTAAATGAGCCTCTAGTAAGAAATATGTTTGAGATAATGTTGTGATCATTTAATTATGGACATATATCCTTTATGAGTAAAGAACCTTCAATAAAAATTTTGCTAAGATCCAACGGTTAACGAATTAGATATCCTTTTTTTACCATAGCTGTGCAGAAAGTGACAAAAATCAAATACAAGTCTTTCTCTCATCCGATTGAAAAACATGTAGATCCAGACTCAGAGCCACCAGCTCTGATAAACCAATTGTGAAGATCATTAAAACACATCTAGGATCTATACTAACAACGTTCTTGTTTAATGCCAACATAATAAACAAAGGAACAATTGTTATTTACAAGTTTTTATAGCATTCATAAAGGCCCTACTTCGATTTAGACAGAATAGAACGTGTTACCTAACTATAACATGGATCAAAGACACCTTTGATCTTAGGGCTAAAACGATCTCAAGTGGTGAGATCATTGGTGTTTTCCTAAAACATGATTAAAACACCTTAAAACACACACAAACGTCTAGGAAACACACACCTAAACAATGTCTAAGGGGATCCTGTCATAATATATAACAGATCCATCTAGACTTACAAAGAAATCTAATCTGTCTTATAAAACTAATCTCTTTCCTAATCTTTCATCTTTATCTTTTTAAACACCAAGTCCTTCCTAAGAATCCTTCAACTTCTAGAATTTTAATAATGTTCGAATAGTATCCTTTTGTTATCCGTTTGTATCATTCTTGTTTCAATTCTTTTGTATCAACAATCAATAAATCCCAACAATCTTCCCCTATTTGATGATGACAAAAAAATAGTAAACTGATTCCAAGATGATCCGTAGTAGCTTAATCTTTAATAATCTTCCTCTATTGAATAATAAGCTTTGTCTTTGTCGTGAACATTTGCCTGTGATGGTTGTTGTGAAGAAATTGTTGTTGTTGAGTTATACTCTGCTCTTGAACAACATGTCTTCGTTGGAGTTGGAAATTGTAGCCAAGTTGTTTGTTTTTGTAGCAAGCAGCACTATCCGTTTGTTGAAGAAGTTGACATTACCTAACGGTACAACTTTGGCTCTTTATAATCCCCTTTTTCCGAACTTTTGCACTTTTCCAAGCTGCAAGTTTCCTTTGATCCCAAAGAACTTTTATCAACACTTAAATTCACATCTTTTATCAACAACTACTTGTCGTCTGCAACTACCCAGTCATCACCAGTCAAAGTTATCCACATCAAACATCTATGCATATAGAACAAGTTGATCATTAACCCACTGTAATGTCTTCATCATCTCAATCAACATAATACCTCCTCCCTGTTTGATGCATCCTCACCCAAACTTTCTTCATCTCCAGAGGATTCTACCCTAAGCAACTTAACCACTTTGTTATCACTCATTTAACTTAAAAGTTCTTTGACATTCATTCTTCTTTTAAGCTCTTGACCCTCCTTTTCAAACTTGCAACTCATTAGACTTAATGGTCCTTTGTAGTCTCTAAATATAAGAGCGAACTCTTGATTTGTAACAGATTGTATCCTAATGGCATCATTCATGAAGTTTCTCAGACTATCCTCACTACATCGAAGTATTGTTACCTTTCTTCGAGTAGTCATCATTGAAAGTTTAAAGTACATTCTCAAGACCTAGTCTGAGCATTATATCCCCCATGTTTCTTGCGCCTGGACCACAAACTGAACTAGTTCTTGGGAACTTGGATACATTAATGGTTACCACCTTGGTATTGGGTCTTATTGATGTTACCCCTATCCTGCTCTGCATCTAAGCTAGTAGCAGTAGTGGCAGCCCTCACCAAACTGTCATCCATCTCCTTATGACAAAGCCGTCGATCTTGCAACAATTTGTTATAGACCACTAAGCTGAGTAACCTCCATGGTCCTTTCTCTTTGACCTCCTAGGTTTTTGAGTCTTTTGGGGTTAAGATGTTGATGGTTGAATAATAGTGGGTGTGTGATGGGGATCAGTTGGCATTCTTGAACCTTCACCCATTTCTTCTTGATTGTGTACCACCATGGTTGGAAATAAGGGTGTGACTCTACTAGAAAATCCTTTCCCTACCCTTTTCATATTCCCAAATATCTTCTTATATTAGAGCGGTGTAACATAAATTCCTCTTGTAAATTGGCAGCTATTCAAGTTATTGATTTACAATCACGTGTACAAACCTTCGGATACATAAAAAATTTGCCCACATTATCCAAGTTCTTCACCATACATTCCAAAAATAATTTTGAAAAGTTTGAACTCTGGTTTGTAGCTAAATAAGATTAATTGCAGAAGCCATAGTGGCTACTAAACTCATCCATGCCGTAGTTCCTTTAGAACATAGGTCCATTATAGGAAATAGTATGAATATAGGAATTTCCATTGTGGAAAAGAATGCCTTAATAGAAAGTAAAAGCTTCTGTCGAAATTATTCTCATACCATCATTAATGTACGTTGTTCAAAGATGGAACCATAGGTAGACAATCACACCTGCATCATCATCAGGTGTGAGAGATCTCTCTTACTATTGACTTAGTAATGATGATCCATCTTCCATCCACTGAGGGCCTTGTAACTGTACTTCCCCATTGATAGTTTTCGCCTTGACAATAGCCCAGAATTGTTCAATGCACAAAGTATATATAGTAGGATTGATCGTTAGTGCATACTTTATAGTGTGTGCACTTAAGGAAAATCCTACAATCTGGCACAAACCATCAACTTTCATTGTGATTTCTGCGAAAAACATGACCATGTTATGAGTATCAGCAAACTTTAGGATCGTCATTGTGTTGGGTTTTGATGATGAATGATGAAATTGAGTTAGGGTTTGTGAATAGAGAGTATATGAGTGAATGAAATCAATTAAATAAGAGATTGAAACTCCTAATCAAAGTATTTATGAAAATACCCTCAACAGCATTAACCATCACCAGCAGTAGTAAGTTTATGCCTAACAGCATTAACTTTCACCAGCAGTAGCAAGTTATGCCTAACAACATTAACTTTACCAGCAGTATTAAGTTTATTCCTAGCAACATTAACTTTGAGTCATCAGCATTAACTCTAATTCCATTTCAACCAACATATCCATTAAAAAATAAATGAGTCCACTCTTGATAATTTTTACTGCACTTTCACTTAATTCTTATTAAATCACTGCACCACCTCCGTCTGATTTTATATCATACAACTCTCTTTCTGTTTTTATGCTCACTTTTTCTCTCAATTCTTTTACTTACTAAAACACTCTATCTGTTTTTATTCCACACATCTCTCTTTCTGTTTTTATTCTCACTAACTCTTTTTCTTTTTCTCACCAAAACTCTCTGTCTATTTTCTCTAATTACTAGCTTTCCATGATCAATCTAACACTTTTCTTTGCTTTTTCTACAAAATGTTAGTCCAAAAACCAAGAAAACACAAGTCATAGCCATTTTCACTATTATCACATTATTAATTATACCTAACGGTATTAAGTATAACTAACAGTATTAAATCAGCAATATTAAGTATAACCAACATCACTAACTATACTTAGCAGCAGAAACTTTTGATGACATGAATAACAGTACTAATTCATACAAAACTGTTGGGAATTATAAGTCAAAAGGTCAAAGTTCTGCCACGAAAAAGTCAAAGTACTGCTACATGAAAAAGTCAAAGTACTGCCAGTCAAAGATCGAAGTACTGCCGTGGATATAGGAACTATAAGTTTAAACGGTTGTTTTAGCATTTACTTGTAACAGTTATTAGTGATAAGTATCAAATAAGTGTTTATATATACAAGGAAGGACTGTACATCTACAGAGGTTACCTTATGTTTATAAAAAGGATCTCTAGGAAGATATTACGAATATATAGAAAAAAACCATAGAAAAACACAACGTTAAGATTTATTAGTATTGTATTTAGGGATCTGCAATTTAGAGCAGATTCAAAGTCTATTAAAAAAATCGATTTTGAGAAACGATTGTGTTTCTTCTTAAGTACTTTACTACTGCCACTAGATTCCGCATAGTTGACAGTATATCAGTGTTTCATTAAGGAATATCGATCCTACAAGTGGTATCAGAGCCATGTGGCTCGTGATATCTAGGATTTACAAGGTTTCATGGTTTCTGTTACATGGTTTCAAGTCTGCTGCTGCTGAGATTCAAGAAAATAGAGTCATCACAACACCCATTCGGTATGTATAATCATTTTCTCTGTTGTTAAATTTTAGTCATGGACATATAATTTGGCACTGGATGATAATGGTCCATAATATGTCATGCTGGAGAACCTTATTTTATTTGGTGCAAACTCGGTTACAAGATCTCAAGTGTTTCATAGTGGTTTCTTTTCTGTTTCGGAATGAAATTGCAACACACACAATGGACAACCGAGTCAACTCGGTAAAATAAGCCCGAGTTAGACCCCCCGTCAGTCCCACAACAACAATTAAAGGTCTCACTAACTCTTGTCACAATCATTACGACATGTCACAAATCCAAAGTTCACGAAATACCAAGATGGGTTGAACACGTATATACCGCGTCAACCCACTAACCCTATCTTTCAACGAAACCACACACCGCAACCATACAACCGCAACATCACTTAACAATCAACAAATCCACTATTCTATACCTATACCACAATCCTTCAGTCTCAACTACAAATCCATCTCCTACAAACATAAAAGACCCAAACCAACTACGAACACAACCACAAGATCTAGTTATTCTTCTGTTATTTTTGTGTTATCACAAAACAATAGCCGTGACCTTTTATAAGATCAACACACAAAGAACAACTCATCATCGACTTGGACTCAAAAATAAAAAAAAAGAAAAAAAAAAGAGATACCTACCTGAGACCATTATTCACAATATCTTGATGCACAAAAGTTTCTTCTTTGGGGTAGTTATTAAAATGGTACAAGTTTCGGTGTATATCAAGCTTCAGTGACAAATAGGGAATGATTGTTATTTGTTTGAGATGCTTAAAGAGATTTAAGATTGGTTTATTAAAACTGAGATTGTTTATGAGGATTGAAGGTATAAATAGGTGGAATGATTGTGTCGGTATGAAAGAGACGTGTGTGAAAGATAAGTACATTTGGAGGCTGAAGTGAGTAGCCAAAGAAAGAAAAGAGAGAGCGTGATTTTATAAGTTATTTCAAATACCCAATATTAAGGATAAAGATTATATATGTTGGACCAGGTAGTGCACATTTTATACATATAGACAAATTTGGAGTAAATAAAATCATCTACTCACGGGCTGGTATAAGGGATTAAGACAAGTATTGAACAAACATGGGCCAAAGGTTTCTTTTATGATGGATTTAGATTAGGTTAATAGATTTGGGCTTAAAAGAATATTACTACTGCTATGTTCATGAAAGTACTGTTCATTCATTATTCAAGGTACTGCTCCCTATATTAAAGTACTGCTCGTTGTGATCAATGTACTGCTGAAAAGATCAAAGTAACCGCTGCTGTTGATATATATAAAAGTACTGGCTATGTATAATTCGATATCTTTAGAATCGTACTTGCTTGCCTTATCAGATATCGGGTAATACATGAATTTTGGTTTTTGGATGGATTTGGATCTCGAATGCTTCGTTTAAGGGGAAGTTAACGGATTGATTTTTAAAATGTACTTAAAACTAAAAGGCTCGTTATTTGAAATTGATTACAACGAACGATTGATTATCACTTATTTTGATATTGTTAGTTGATTATCACCAGGTGCGTGTCTTACATAATCTTAAAAGTATAGTCTTTGCTGGCTATGCACTTAAAAATAACTTGTCGTAGCTTCTAAATGGTGTGGCGAAGACTTGTCAAAATCTAGCAAAGGTGTGTGATTTTTCTTAAGGTGCTCAATGCTCACATTCGCTATCACTTGAAGGAGTTACGTTATTGTGCTCAGTGTCTCATTATAGAGAATGAGGATTTTGTCAAGAGATTGTGGTCTGCTTATACAATTAAGTACTGAGCCTCAACGTCGTGGATAGCTACAAGAACAAGGCGCAAGTTGCGGAGATTCTACTTCTTCATCACATCGTTCTATACTCATATATTTCTTCTACATGATCACTACATGGAGCCTACATAGTTTGAGCTATTCCAAGATATGGAAACCTATCGGTTTAGGGGAAGCTTATTGTTTTAAATGTTTAAAGCCATCTACAAATGCACACACTTAAATGAAGTGTTTCATTACTACTACTAGATTATTATAACTACTATGGCTAGTTTTAAAATTCTACTATGCTCCAAAGTCATTTTTCGTAAATATGCTTCATGGAGGGGATTTGAGTATTGGAAGGCTGGATTAGTAGCTTGTGGTATTATGATTTGTAAACCCCACACCCCCCACACCCCCCCCCTGCTGTTATGATCCAAGTTGCATGTTTCTACAGAAGACCCCTATAAGATGTACAAAAAGGGGAAGAAAGATTCAAGTTTATTGATATTGCATCTATTATGTGTGGTGCCATGATCATAAGCTAATGGGTACGCAATCTACCAAGGAAGATTTTTGTTTCATTCATGTGGAGGATGATTACATCTCAACTTCTCTATTCAAGGGTAAGTTCGTACACACATTATTTGTTTAGTCATCATCAAATAGGGGAAGATTGTTTGGGAATTAATCCATTCCATAAATTGATTTGATGAACAAAGTAAATTCAAGAATGAAACAAAATAAAACAAGACAGGAAATAAGAAGGATCTAAGTCGCAATTAAAGAGTCTCTTTCAAGTATTGAGGGACTAAAGTGCAAAAGTCGTATCACTTCTATGTTAATTAGGATTCTTGTAACCAAGGAAGTCTCTAGATAAGAAAAAAAAAAAAAAGAGATCCTAGTCGTAGAAATGATTTATTAATCTATCTCCATCAGACTTAGAATTCCCAATGAGAGTCTAGTTAGTTAGTTAGTACACCATAATTAGTTGGTGTAGCCCCATGTTATAGGTTGGGGTAAATAGGAATCGTTTCAATGAAGAAAACCTTGTTCAATAACAATTGTGTTTGTTTAATTCCGTTGTGCATAATTGTTACAATTGTTATTGGTAAAACGATCCTAGACGAGTTTAAAACAATCTTTACATGATCACACCTGATGGTCTTTACTTTATGTCTTAGCATGTTTTCCAAACCCACAATCAAATCATGAAGCATATCATATGTTTCATCCTTGTAGGCCAAGAAAAACACCCAACTGAATTTGCTGCAGTCATCAGTGACCACCAAGCAGTACTTTTTCTTGTTTATACTCTCTACTGAAACAGGTCCAAATAAGTCCATGTGGAGCAATTCAAGAGGTTCTCTGACAGTCCTTTCCTCAATCAAATCCATTCATGTTGCTGAAAAGACATGTTGCTGAGAAGAACAATCTGTAAATACAAGAATGAAACAAGAATCAAACAAGAAGGAAATAAGAAGGATCAAGTCGCAATTAAAGAAGTCTTCAAAGTATGGAGGGACTAAAGTGCAAAAGGTAGGACTTCTATGTTAATTAGGATTCTTGTAAACCTAGGAATCTCTAGTATATAAAGAGATCCTAGGTCGTAGAATTGATTTTTAATCTATCCATCATACATAGAACTCTCCCAATGAGAGTCTAGTTAGTTAGTTAGTACACCATAATTAGTTGGTGTAGCCCCATGTTATAGGTGGGGTAAATAGAATCTGTTTCATGAAGAAAACCTTGTTCAATAACAATTGTGTTTGTTTAATTCCGCTGTGCATAATTGTTACAATTGTTATTGGTAAAAACGATCCTCTAGGACGAGTTTAAAAACGATCCTAACACAATGGTCTCAAGCTGTGAAGAGACTCTGACCTGGAAGAACTTTTAAAATCAAGTCGAAATCTTTGTAAACTCATAAAAGAGTGTCTGAAACGAACCTATCCCTCCCCACCATCTCCGTTACTGCGCACTCATGAATTCCTATAGATCAAGAAAGATGAATATGACCTATTGTCCATAAAGAAGATGCTATAGGATATTCGCTATCACTGATCAACATACTATGGGACATAATCACTAATGGAAACCAAACCACAAACTGATCCTGCATCTCCCTCACATGTCAGCACCAAAAACTTCACATTGCTGCAAATGCAAAGAAGAAACAATGAGAAAGCCCTAAGTATATTGCTTTCTGCCATACCAGATAGACATCTTTCTCATGTTTTTCATGATTCGGCTAGTAGAGCAAGATCTTTATGGAAAGCCATAAAAGCAAGATTTTGGAGAAACGAAGCATCAAAGAAGATGCAAAAGAATCTGTTGAAACAACAAATTAGACATTTACCATGGATCTAGGGAAGAACTAGATCAGCAATGAAAGTTTCAGCATATTCTTAGCATGCTTGAATTACATGATGCTACCGGTGTACCATTGAAGCTGCAAATTTGAAGTTTTCTAAGAAGCCTCCTTTCCATCCTGTGTAGAGGCATGTAGCGTGGCTACCATGATTCGGGACAACCTGGATTAGACGAGATAGACCTTTGATGACCATCTACAACAACATAAAGGTGTATGACATGAATTCTGCAGGTGTTTCAAATTCAAAACTCTCAAAACATTTGCTTTTCTGTACACGCAAAGTCAATGGCAGACTTTGAAACAAAGTGACTCGCTGAACCAGCACAATATCCCAAAAGGATAGACTCAGCTAATCTTCTGAGCAAGTTGCCAGAACGGCTCCCAAACTGTGTTTCTCACTCAGATGAAATCATATGTTCCTTCCTTGCTTCAAACAGCATCTCTGCCCACAACTCATGATGATTGAAGACCGCACAAAATTGATGAAGATGCATGGTAGAAATTGACATTCGATGGCAAATATGGCTATGATTCAGCAAGGATAGAAGTTTATGAGGAAGACAGGAAGATCCATTGACCTCAGCCAAAGAAATGGGATTACTTTGATATACCAAAAATTGAATGCTTGATACTGTCAACAAGTTAAGGTCATTTTGCTAGAGAGAATGGTAGATTTGCTACAAATACCAGGAAACAGATCAAATGGTCGTAATGAAAAGATTGTGGCTATTGAAGATTCAAACTCAAAAGCATGGTGGCAAACCACAACAACTGAAGATATTGATTGGACCAAGGCATTGATGCTGACCCCAGTGACAATATGCCAATGATGGGCAACTGACATGGAGTTAAACAAGATGATTGGAGCAATAGAGGTTTGAGCGAGCACATGCACTATGGACAAGATGGACTTGATGATTTTGACTGTAGCAGACAAAGCTTAGGTTGCACCAGTATCTCTAGCTTTGATGGCTACAAACTCCGAGGTACCTTACTGTTCCAAATGTAGTATATCTTATAAAAAGTTGCTTGAAAGCTATCAAACTAAAAGAGATAATTTTCAAAGAGCTAGGACTGAAATTCTAGGATATCAAAATGGAGCTTAGAGTTCATTAGAGGTCGAGGTTTACAAAACACATTAAAAGAATTAATATTGCACTTGGGGTTGATAAGTATGAACAAATGTAATATGACTTAAAGATAAGAGATGTGAAACTAGAAGAAAAACAAAATGAAATTAGATCAAGCCTTTAAAAGACGAGATGATTCAAAGTAAAACCTGAAAAAATGGTCAACATGAGCTTCAGTACTTCAAAATGAAGTCCGTAAAACAAACAAAGATAAGTGTCTGATAGTCAAGTATCAAGGTTTTTGCGATTTGAGTCTAGCAATATATGCGAAAGTAACATTCCATCTGGGGATAAACTTTGACTGATTCTGCGATGAAAAATTTCAAAGAAAAAGGCCAACAAAGCAGTACCATCCGCCTACAGTACAAGTTATTCACCTAGGGATAATGTCTCCTTTACAGGGATAAGATGAACTAACCATTAGGAATAAAGTTGTTGATCAAGAGAAAACAAAATCTAGTTCAATCAGCAATGATAGAAATAAAGAGTCCTAATTGAAGATAGGGTTTATAGTGATGATGAAAGAGACTGATGTTATCCGAAAGTCAAAAGGAAACTGTCGTTTTAACTCAGAGAATAGTGAAACATCTTTGAAAACAGGTCACCAAACAGTCACAACAGTCTTGTCAAGAATCTAGACAAGGCTGAAACAAAGGGGGTAAAATAATGTTTGTATTTACAGTCCTAATCATCTTATTAGGACTGCAATCCTACATAGAAAGAACCTTTCCGAACACACCCAAACTCATAAACCAAAGGGCACCAACAGTGTTCAAGGAAACAAGACCATTTGGGAGAACCCATCCAAAGAGTGAACCAAGTAATTTCTCTAAGAAACTCAAGGTACCCTCACCAAATGAGATCCTTATTCACATCACAGTAGTTACAAGGGATGGGTAGATAATACTGCTAGACCACAATGGAACACAAACATGTAACCTTCAAAAAGTACTGCTAATGTGACTTATCAAGGTACTGCTAGATCTAGAGTACCACAGCAGTACTTTTCACGAAGTACTGATGGAAGTAAATATCCAAGGTATTGGATAAAGAAACCTGAATCTCAAGTTACTCACCATCATCAGGTTCTCTACCACAAGGACTCCTCATAAACACAAGACCAAGAAAATTGTTAAAATCCATCTGGGTAATAGAAAGGAAGTACTGTTGGGATCCTACACGTACTTCTCCACAAACTGTCAAAAAGAGTGCAATGATAAATCCAAAACAAACATGGAAACCAAAAGAGGGAACATCTAGATCCTGTGAAAACGGGGTAATAGGATCCTTACACATCTCACCGCAATTGAGTATGTAAACTCCATTAGGGGTATCCAAGTCAGTTAATGACTTGGGTCCTCTAAAAAGAGGTCTAATGCTTTTGAAATTGTTTGTACAGGGCAATCCAGAAGAAGACTCAAGGCCCTATGCAATCCATTGACAGTGGATGCTCTGAGAAGTATGTCAGGAAACAAGGACAAGTTGTCTGAATTTTACAGAGTTCAAATGCGTGGTTATGATAGCTTTTGGAAATGACTCTAAATGTGGAAGAATCTCAGGAAAAGGAACCATTAAGACACATCTTAGACGTTGAATAAAGTTACTAGGTGGAATAGCTCAAGATTAATCTCTTATCTGTTATCTCAAATCTGTGATAAGAAGCACAATGTTTCTCTTCACAGATAAAGAATGTCTTATCCTAGTCTCCAAGTTCAAGTTCTTGTTGTTGAAGAATTTGGAATTCTTAGAGCTCCTAGAAAGAAATGAGGAATACAGCTTGGACTAAAAATAGTTATAAAACAAAAATCTTTTTTCCCTCTGGTGAATCACTTGCTTGTTGCAAAAGGCAACAAGGATGAAGCTGTCTCAGGGCATAAGAAGAGACTGGGGCAATGTCAACTTCAAAATATCAACAAGTTGGTAAAGGCAATCCCCCTGGTTAGGGGTTACCTTCCAAAGACATTCCACGCTTGTGATCACTCATGATTGGCATGTAGACAGGGTAACAGCAACAGGGCATCTGCAAGAAGATTGAGGAAAGGACTGTCGAGAACCTCATTGAATTGCCCACATGGACTGTATTATGGACCTGTTTCAGTAGAGAGTATAAACAAGGGAAAAATGTACTAGTTTTGCTTGGTGGTCACTATGACCGCATGCAAATTCAGTTGGGTGTTTTTCTTGGCCTACAAGGATGAAACATATGATATCTTCAAGATTTGATTGAGGGTTTTGGAACACAGGCTAAGACATAAAGTAAACGACCCATCAGGTGTGATCATGGAACAGATGTTCAAGAATCAACTATAAAGATATTGTGCCAAGAAAGGAATCAGAGAGAATATAGAATTGCCAGGACTCACAACAAATTGGTGTTGCAGAAAGTAAAGAATAGGTATATCTTATTTGAAGCTAGCTAGAACACGGTTTAGTCAGACTCCCTCGACCTCAATTCAATTTTGGGCTGAAGCAGTCAATACTGCTTGTTATAAGTGCTTAATAGAGTTTCTTGTGACTAAACCATCAAATGAGACTCCTCATGAAATCTTGATGGGAAGATCTCCTAACATTATTTCAGAGACCTTTTGGATGCTCACAATGCACTAGAGTAACTTAATACTCTAGATCATTGGGTAAGTGTGATGGGCAAGTCGAAGGAAGGATATCTGATGGGATACTCTACACCAGCAAAGGTTTTAGAGTCTATAACAGGGTCACAAGAAAGGGTTTCAAAGACGGTCTTCAGGTAAACTTTCTTGAGAATCAGTGAGGAAACAAAAAGGGGAAAAGGTCCTATTGGATGGATGTTAGATCTTGACCTTTTAACTCCATCCATGAATTACAATTCCTGTAAGGAGAAGAAAACAATGCTGATTCAAAAGAACAAGGAATATCTTGTGAGAGTTGAAGATTTAGAATGACGCAGCAATCTTCATTGATTCATACAGCTCCAGCCTTATGCATCCCGAGGAACGTAACTGCTGCAAAAAGAATGTCATTGTCCTCTGAAGAACAAGCTTTATCATATGAGCTGATAAGTTTGATGCATCAAGAATCTCTGCCAATCTCATAATGATGATCAAAGATAGCTTTTGAAGAGGAACAAGAGGAGAATATCTATTGCAAAGGGAAAAGAAACATGTTGACAGTACTTTCACTCTAAGAGTACTGCTAATCACACCTCCTCAAAGTACTGGCAATACACCTACAGACTCTGGTGATGATCTCTAAAACAGATGTATTTTCTCTACAAACTCTTTTGAAGCTGATGAAGGCGGAGTACAGACTACAACATCATGGATCCAACCTACCATTGAATGTTCCCTCTAACTCCCACACTTAGAATTCATAAGATCATACCTCAAAAGTCCCAATTATTGGCAAAAGAACTGCGGGTTCTAAACAAGAAGAAAGCTTCAAGACATACTTCAAACCAACATCATGCTTGCTGTCTTACATATACAATCAAAATAGAACTAACCACAAAGAATCAGCAAACATGCTTGTTTGCTTTTAGTTTCTTATCTCAAGAGGAACCCAAGAAAGTCTATCAGAGCCTTTAGCAGATGAAAGTTGGGTTGAGCGATGCAAGAAGGACTGCTTCCAATTCAAGCTACAAGAGGTATGGGGTGTTATATGAGGACCTATCAAGAAAGGCAAGAGGGAGAGTGGAACTAAATGGGTATTTTTAGAAACAAGAGAGATCAACGGGGTACTATTATCAAGAACAAAGCACGCCTAGTCGCACAAGGTACTAGACAAGAAGAAGGTGTGATTAAGATGAGTATTAGCACCAATGTTGTTGCCAGAATTGAAGCAATCAGAACTCCTTTTTGGCATTTGCATCTTTCATGGGCTTATACTGATCTAATCAGATGGATGACAAAAGTGCATTTTTGTATGGCAAATCACAAAATAGGTATATCGTCCAACACAACAAGCCTCCAGATTTGAGATCCTGGCTCATCCAAACAAGGTCCAAACGAGTTTGACAATGCACTATTAGGCCTGCATCAAGCCCCAAGAGCATGGTTATGCGAAAGACTCTCCCCCACTTTTCTTGTTGAAGCATGGATATAGGAGAGGGGCTATTGATTAAAACCTGTTTATTTAAGAAGGATATAAGAATAACATGATTGGTAACAGGGTATATGTTGATGATATCATCTTTGGATCCACAAGTCTTTTCTAGGTAGAAGATTTTGAAGACTTATCAAAAGGCATTCAAAATGAGTTCCATTGGGTGAACTCAACTTTCTTTTGGGGCTTCACTTTAACTCTAAGTACTGCTCACACATCTTCTCAAAGTACTGGTAATACTCCTACAGATTCTGATGATGATGTTCCAAAATATGGTGTTTTCTCTACAAATTCTTTTGATGATGAACATACATACAATGAGGAAGATGGAGTGCCTGATTACAACAATATGGATCATACCATTGATGTCAGCTCTACTCCTACCCTTCGAATTCATAAGTCTCATCGAATCTCAGTCTAATAACCGTTTTCATGATGATCCCAAGATTGTTCTTCTTTCGAATTTCTTTCACGAAGACTGGTTGTAGTTCGTAACGACAGAAAATACACTAAACAAAACAGAACTAACCACAAAGATCAGCAGACATGCTTGTTTGCTTGTTTCTTATCTCAAGAGGAACCCAAGAAAGTCTCTTAAGCTTTAGCAGATGAAAGTTGGGTTGAAGCGATACAAGAAGAACTACTTCAATTCAAGCTACAAGATGTATGGGTATTATGTGACTTACCAGATGGCAAGAGAGTGATTGAAACTAAATGGGTTTTTAGGGAAACAAGAGGGATGAACGGGGTACTATTATCAAGAACAAAGCACGCCTAGTTGCACAAGGGTACAGACAAGAAGAAGGTGTGGATTATGATGAAGTATTTGCACCAGTTGCCAGAATTGAAGCAATCAGACTCTTTTTGGCATTTGCATCTTTCATTGGCTTTACTGTCTATCATCACTTCATTCGAGATTGTTATGAGCAAAGGCTCATTAATGTAGTCAAGGTTCATACTGATGACAATGTCGCAGATTTACTCACCAAAGGCTTTGATTTGGCAAGGTTTAAATTTTTGGTGGTAACAATTGGGATGATGAACCCATAGCTATCTTTGAGGGGAGGATCACATATAAAGTACTGGTGATCAAGTAGAGTACTGTTTTGGTTAGATTGGATGTTTGAAACACTTTAGCTATATTTGAGGGGAGGTTATGAATGATTTTTCAGAAGTTTGATGATTTGAAGAGATAATTTGCAAAGTTAAAGGGTTGTCGTTGCACATATTTGAGTTGGACATCTTTTCGTGTTGAAAGTACTGCTAATCCAACTCAAAGTACTGCTTGCCTTAGAAAGTACTGCTTAGACAACAAAGTACTGTTCTAACGTTCGGTCAACGGTCAAACATACGTTTTTGCGCTAAAACCGTATCTACAACGGTAACTTCTTAGTTAGCCGTCGCAACCTATAAATACTCAACTGAATTGCATTTTTCTCTCACTTTACTTATTTTCATTCATAAATTCTTTAATTTCCAACCTCCGACGCACATCCAATTCTTTTCAAATGGCAAACATTCGCTCTTGTAACAAGCACAACATGATTGCGTGTGTGGAAAAGACGGCTCAGAATGCTGATTTTTATCAAATCATCGATTTTCTCACTGGCTGCTCCATTAATTATTCTTTGTTGGTCGATCCTGATCTCATCGGTCCTTGGCTTCAACAATTTTGGGCTACCGCTTCTCTCCAAGTGATCAATGACGTACCTCATATCCGCGCCAAGGTAGCTGGCAAGAAGATTTTGATTTCTGAAGCAACCATTCGAGCTGACCTACTCTTTGATGATGAAAATGGAGTTGATTGCTTTCCTAAGCAAGTTATTTGGGACACGCTCAGAGATATCGGCTACGAGGGTAACTTAGCACAACTCACTTTCTCTAAACCGTTATTTAGCCCACAGTGGAAGTACTTGGTCCATGTATTACTTCACTGCCTTAGTCCTAAGAGCACTTCATGGGAACAATTTGGGACAAACATTGCCTCTGCTCTTGTAGGTCTAGCCACAAACCAAAAGTTTAATTTCTCCTTGATGATTCTAACCGGGATGCTAGGACATATTTCGAATGGTACACCTTTTCTTATGTATCCTAGGTTCGTTCAATTGTTTTTGAACAAGCAGTTAGAAGGAGTAGACAGACCTCAGGACTTTATACCATCAGTTACACTTCCCTCTAAGATTTTCACTTTTATGAGGAAGCATAGTCCTAAGTTCTCATGTCGGATTACACCCTTGACTCCACCTATGTTAGAGGTAGTCACAGCATTGGCAGCAGAGGAGGCACATAGTACAAGTCCTCATTCTAGGGCTGCAAGTTCTGCAAGGGATGCTCAAGGTACCCCTACTCAAAGTGCTGCTCAAGCTAGTATTAGTACTGCTCAAGATACTGCAGGCACTCAAGGTACTGCTCCAGCTCAAGATACTGCTGAAGTTCAAGGTACTGATAACTCGCAAGGGACTGCTAATCTACAAGATACTGCTGAGGTTCAAGGTACTGATACCTCACAGGGGGCTGCTAATCTACAAGGTACTGCTGCTATTCCAAAATCTCCCAATGATTATACTCCCACAGATGCGTCTCAAACATCTGGAGGAGATGAGGGACTTTTGGATCTCTATGCTTTAAACAGGGAAGTTAGGAGGCTCAAGAAGCAAACTCTTTCTCAAGCCAAACAGATTCCAAAGCTGAAGGCCAAAAAAAACATCCTATAAAAACTAACAGAGACAAAAATAAAGAATCAAGAAACTGTCCAAATACCGTACAGCCAGTGGTCAAACATCATGCTTTTTGGGTAGAAAATCAGCACTTAAGAAGCAAAAGAGACGGAAAAAGAAGAAAGAAGCAAAAATAGAAAGTGTCTTAGTCCAAATTGGGGAGCTGAATAAGGAAAGAAGGTACTTATTTCCTGATGAGTCACTATGTTTTCAAGATGGATATACAGCAGATCCATACTTGAAGATATTGTTTGATAAAGATGCTGCTGTTATCCTGACTTGGAAAGAAACGAGTGATGAGACTGAACAAATCAATATGAGGAGAAAAAGGGCTTCTGATGAAATGAGTGTAGATAATAAAGAACTGGATGTGGAGGCATTCACAGTACTGCGAGACAGATATCTATTACGCCAAGGACCCTAAATGTAGTATTAGGAAGCAGGTCCTTCAAGCCCAATCCGTTCAAGCTCAAAATAGTAGAGCCTAAGAACAGTTTGAAGTTGAATAAAGTTCTTGCAGATACTCTAGAACCAAGAGTTAAGCATTACCTGTCCCATACAATCTCAACCTCAACCTCAACAACCAACTCAAGGTACTGATTCAAAAGATAAAGGCAAAGGGATACTGGTTGAAGAACCTAAAAAGAAGAAATTAACTCTTCAACAAATCAGAGCCTTGGAGACTACAAATGACGAGGAGGTTGCTAGAAAGATTCAAGCTGAATGGGATGCAGAAGAAGAAAGGAAAAGGTTGGAAGAAATGAAGAAAGCAAAGCCAAAGACTACCTCTCTTGCTCAGAAAGGAATACAGATAAGAATTTCTTAAAAGGTCAAGGATACAAGAATTTGCAAAAACTCAAGTATCCACAGATGAAGGAATTGTATGACAAAGTTCAAGAATCTATTAAAGACTCCTTCAAAGATTTTATTCCAATGGGCTCAGAGAAAGAAAGGGAGATGTTGAAAGAAAGAGAAGCAAAAAGACTCTTAAGGAAAAGGAAAGCTACAATTTCTGAAGAACAGCCATCAAAGAAGCTTAAGTTGAGGACGGAGACAGTTGATGAGATTAGGAACTATCTTAGGATTGTAGATTTTGAAAAGAGTCACAACGATAAAGATCACTAAAGGAATCAACCATGATTACAGAGCTCCAAGTTATTGATTCACCTGATGGAGAGTATCTCATTATTCACAGAGCGAATAATCATTTCAGGGCTTTTGACACTTTGTGGGAGATACTACATATCTTGGATAGACAGGATTTACAACACCTATATCGGGTTGTTCAAAGCTATTATTGAGCACATTTCCTCCAACCCGGTTTAGGGTTGATACTCTTGAGATTTAACCAAAATTTTGGAGACGGCTGCAAACAAGTTATGAAGAACTTTCTGGAAGAACCAAGAAGATTGGGAAATCATAAGGTGGAGACTTAATGAATCTTCAGGAGTGCATACACTAGAGTTAGAGGATGGCACTATGATTCATATGCTGGCTGAGAGAAGATATCCTCTATCTAGAGAGTTGATGATAAGGATGCTGGATCATGGAATGGAAGTTGAAGATGAAAGTGAGATAGGCATTACTTTGAACATCTGTTCAATATGAGGACAACTGAAGATGGTGACTTCCTAAACAACTGGTATGATTTACAAAATTTCTTTTTAGTATATCTTATTTTGATAAAAAGATTTAACTGAAACCATGCAGTACTCTGTTCAAATGACCTGTTAGTGTAACACAAACAGTACCTTGTGAAAGACTGTTAGTTTTAAAAAGGTGTTTTGAATATTGAGAGATTTGAGTGTGCAAAAAGATTTAAGGACACAAATATTTAAAATCAAACTGTTTTTAAGGGATTGAGTGTTAGGCTAACCACCCACACAAGCCAAATGGTAATTCAATTTGCCATGTCTAACAAACATAAGAATTGACAGTCCAAATCAAACAGTTTGTTAAGTACATCTCAAAATAAGTGTGGTAGAACAATTTACCAAAAATTGTATGGTGATCAATACACCATGGTATTACACTGAATTATTGGCTACTCCAAAGCAAACTGCTTATTGGTAAAATAAAAGAGAACTCAAATCCGTTAATATCTTTAATAGATTGCTCAAAACTATAATGGTTTCACAACTCACCAATGTTTTATTACTGAGAGTTACTAGCCTGAGACAAACGGTCTACAGGTAAAGACTTACCAAATCCGTTTATGGTTGTTATGACTTACCAAAAGTCATATAGTATTTCAACAAACTATGATTTAAATTTCTGATTGTTGAAGGGTTTTTAGTTCACCAAGGATTATTACCTTTTCTAGTGAACCAAAGAAATTGACTAGCCCAAAAAGTAAATAGTCTACTTTGGTAAAAAAAGGCTCATAAAAACCATTACTTTTGCTGATAAGAACACTAATGTGCTGAGAAGAACAATCTGGTTTGATGCAAGGACAAAGAGAAGTGTTTATGTTTATAACAATGGGGTTACAGTTACAAATATACTTCAAACAGATTGTATACAAGATACTGCTCAAGGATGAAGCTTAAAAGATTAAAGTCTATACGTACTTAAAATGACAAGACAGACTGCTGCTGAACAAAAGAAGAACAACATCAAGAAACTTGAAGTAAGCCTTTGAAATCAAGTTAGGTGAGAATGTTGGGAAATAAAAGTCGAAAGTCAACCGACTTGCACGTGCTAAGCAAAAGGTCAAAGTACTGCTAAGTAGAAAGTCAAAGTACTGCCAGTTAAAGATCGAAGTACTGCCGTGGATAAAGGAATCTTAAAGGATTATCATTTAGATGGTTATGTTAGTATTTATCTTGTAACAGCTATTTTAATGATTAGTATTGATTAGTGTTTATGTCATACAAAGACTGTACATCTACTAAAGGTTATCCTTATGTTTATAAAAGGATTTCTAGGAAGGTATTAGGAGATATAGAAAAACACGAATTATTAGTATTGTATAAGGATCTGCAATCTTAGGCAGATTCAAAGAGTTATAATACAAAACGTTTGATTAAGCATTGTGTGTTCTTCTTAAGTACTGCCAACTAGATTCCGCATAGTTGATAGTATATCAGTGTTTCATTAAGGAATATCGATCCTACAATTGGAGTGTTTGGTTATATCTTTATTCATTAACAATTATTGTTTTATTCATAATACTTCTAGATATTAAGGTGGAGATTCCGCATACACTTTAGTAACATGTACAAATTATCTACATACAGGCAAGTTATTTTGGATTTATCCAAGGTAATTTAACCTTAGACAAGCTAAGGAATCGATCAAGGATTAGGATATACAAGTGGTATTAGAGCTTTTGCTTTGATAAACTTTAATCTATAAGTCATGGAATTTGAATCTGCACATAGTAATACTACTGCTAGGCTACCCATACTCAAACTAGGTGAGTATGAGATATGGGTAAAAAGAATTAAGCAGTAGTTCCAGGTACAAGACTATGCTCTATGGGATGTCATAAAGAATGGTAACTCATGGGTATCTGTACCACAAATAACACAAGAGAATGGTACTTTAGTTACAAACATGTCAATACTTGTAACTGCTGAAAAAAAGACCAACAAGAAGAATGATGTAAAGGCTAGAAGCTTGCTACTCATGGCTCTTCCTAATGCATATCAACTTACTTTCAGTCAGTACAATGATGCTAAAACAATGTTTGCTGCTATCAAAACACGATTTGGAGGTAATGAAGCCACTAAGAAAACACAAAAGACACTTTTGAAGCAACAATATGAAAATTTTAGTGCATCAAGCACAAAGTCTCTTGACTCTATCTTTAACAGACTTCAAAAGATTGTTAGTAGGCTTGCAATTTTAGGTGTGGTCATCGCTCAAGAAGACTTAAATTCAAAATTTCTGAGAAGCTTGCCTCCTGAGTGGAATACTCATGTTGTAGTCTGGATGAATAAAGCTAAAATTAAAACAATAAACATCAATGATTTGTACAACAACTTCAAAATTGTTGAACAAAGTGTAAAGAAATCTGTTGGTGCAAGTAGTGGTGCTAAAAATTAGCCTTTATGACTGCTCCAAGCACTAGAAGTACTAATGATGTTAATACTGGCAAAACCTCAGAAGAAGTTAGCACTAGTTAGCCCCTACATGGTTAACACTGCTAGTCTTAAGTTATACTGCTAAGCTTTAGTGAAAGTTGTGTATGCTTTCATGGTTAATGAATCCAATGGTTCTAATCTCCTATAGCATGGACTTACGAATCAAATTCATGAAGATGATCTGGAAGCAATGGATTTGAAATGGCAGCTCTCTCTGCTAAGTATGAGGGTAAAGAGGTACTTTCAAAGGACAGGCAAGAAAATTTTCATTAATACTAATGATACTGCTAGGTATGACAAATCCAAGGTAGAGTATTTCAACTATCACAAGATGGGACACTTTTCTAGGGAGTGTAGAGCACCAAGGCACAAAGAGGGTCAGTTTAGAAATCAAGACAACACTAGGAAGCATGGAAACAATGAAGACACATCTTCAAAGGTAATGTTGGCTATAGATGGTGTAGGTTTTGACTAGAGTGATATGGTAGAAGAACAGGTTCAGACAAACATGGCTCTAATGGCATTTTCAGACTCTGAGGTATACAATGATAAAACTTGCTCTAAAACTTGTCTAAAAAACTATGAAACTCTTAAGAAATAGTGTGATGATTTGATTGTTAAGCTTAATCAAACTGAATTTACAGCAGCTACTTAGAAAAGAGGTTTAGCAACGGTAGAAGAACAACTTATCACATATAGAAAGAATGAGGTTCTTTTTAGTAAAGAAGTTGCAGTTCTTAAAAGGGAAGTAGCTTGTAAAGACTATGAAATAAATGTACTTAAAAGTGAGTTTGAAAAAGTTAAACAAGAAAAAGAGGGCATTGAATTTAAAATTGAGAAATTTGATAATGCTCAAAAGACCTAAACGATTTGTTTAGAGAGTCAGATAACTGATAAAAGTAAAAAGGGTTTGGTAAAATGCATATTCCTAGACCGCCCATCCTTTAATCTATAATCGACCTAAAAAGCTTGATTTGTCTTATTCTGGTCCTTTATGAATTCGAAAGAGCCTAATTTAAAAGTTATGTTCTGAGATTAGAAAGAAATACTTCAAACATTGGTTTGAATAAAAAAATCCTCATCAGGAATCTAATGAAAATTCTGATGACTCTTTGGTAAAAGAATAAATTCCAAAAGACACAAGTAGCTATGTTGAGTCTTCACTTAATGTTGATAAAGAAACTATTTTTCTTGATAAAAAGATAGAGTTTGTCAAACCTAAAATTCATGAAAAACCAGTTAAAAGTCAGTTAGGTATGCTGAGATGTATAGATCACAAAGTCCTAGAAGGAATTAAAGAAACTAGAATGGACAGAAGTCCAATCAATTAGGAAGTGATTTTGTGATGTATAACAAAGCTTGTTTTATTTGTGGGAGTTTTAATCATGTGCAAATTAACTATATTCACCATCAAAGAAAAAGAATAGTATCTAGAAATAATTACAATAGGGTGGATTATGACTATTATGCCAAACAACAATCCTAGTTGTACACAAGAAAATGACTCCAAGAAGCAGTTTTGTTGAATCTGGCCTAACACCACTTAATACTAGTTAGGCCCTTTTAATACAGCACACACCCAAACCACGTTCATAGTGCTAAATCAATGTTACAATTTTACTAACAACATAATTCCCAACCTTCTCAAGGTCCTTTTATAAGCAAACAGCATTAACTAGCAGATATGTTAATACTGCCATGATACACTATCATACTAAAAGGCCCAAAGCAGGTAATACTGCTATGTCATATACAGAATCAGTTAATGCTGTTACGGCAAAAGGGTAAATGCTATTAAGACCTCAGCATGTTGGGTTTGGAGACCTACTAAACCTAATGGTGCATCACTTGCTTTTAAAAGATACAACTACATTGATGCACGAGGTAGATCCAAGTCAGTAATGGCTTGGGTCCCCAAAGGAAACTAATTTCCTTTTTTATGTTCAGTGAGATACAGCCACCTAATGGATTATAAAGGATTTGTTGCTGAGTGGAATGCCAAGTCTACTGACAGGAAACAAGTAGCTTATCTCTTAGATTACAAGGAATTTGATGGAGGTATGTTACATTAGGGAGAGAGCAACATGGTGGTAAATTATCTGGTAAATGAACACTTAAAAAACTGATAGTCTGAATTTGAAGAATGTAAACTTTATGTCAATGAGTTAAAATTCATCTTTTAGTGTCTTACAAATTATTGACAAAAAGAACTATGTCCCTTATACTGACACTGAATGTCTTGTCTTATCACCTAATTTAAAGTTTCTTGATGAACTCAGATACTTCAAAAAATTTCCTAGAAAAAGACAATATGTAATATTTTTGATATGAAGAACATTAGTCCTAAAGAGAGTTTAACATGTCTTGTTGCAGGCTATATTAGATGAGATCAATGAGCTCGCATAGAAGGCTTGTCATATTAATTTTAAGAACATAAATAAGCTTGTTAAGGATAATCTTGTAAGAGGTTTGCCTACAAAATGTTTTGAAAATGACCAAACCTGTGTTGCTTATCTTAAAGGGAAGCAACACAGAGCTTCTTGTAAGTCCAAGGTTCTAAATCCAATTACTAAGCCTTTATTTATACTTCATATAGATTTGTTTGGTCCAACCTTTGTGAGTAGTTTAATGCATAAGAACTATTGCTTAGTAGTCACTAATGATTATAGCAGGTTTACTTGGGTTTTCTTTTTAGCAATTAAGGATGAAACCAGTGAGATTCTTAAGAACTTTATCAAAGAAATAGAAAACCTAGTAGATAAGAAAGTGAAAATAATCAGGTGTGATAATGGATCAGAGTTTAAGAATAAAGTTATGGATGGTTTTTGCAGAGAGAAAGATATTAGGAGAGAATATAGTATAGATAGGACTCCTCAGTAGAATGGTGTAGCTGAAAGGAGGAATAGGACACTAATTGAGGCTGGTAGAACCATGTTAGCTGACTCTAAGTTACCTACCACATTTTAGGCCAAAGTAGTCAGTACTACTTGCTATGTACAGAATAGGTATAGTAGTCATAGCTCAAACCAGACACCTTATGAATTTTTTTGAGGTCTTAAACCAGCTCTAAACTTTATGAGACCATTTGGATGTCATGTTACCATTCTTAATACTTTAGACAATTTAGGCAAGTTTGATGGCAAAAGTGACAAAGGTTTCTTTGTTGGATATTATTTGAGTAGTAATACTTTTAGGGTATACAATACTAGAACCACGAGAGTAGAAGAAAACTTGCATATTAGGTTTTTAGAGAATAAGCCCTATGCTAGATAGGGAATGTCCAAAGTACTATTATGATATGATTCTCGTAACCAATCAAATGAATTATGTAACAGTACTGCATAGGTACAATTACTAATTAAATCTGCATAGTACACAAGGTGATAACTTAAAGCAAGGTACATTTACACAGAGAAGAAGAAAATCATTCAAGATTGCATTCTTAAGCCAATTTGGAAATATGCTATATACTTTGATTCACCTTTCAAGGATTATGGTAATGGTTAAACCAAAATCTGTTTTGATGGATCAAAAGTAGGTTAGAAGATGGTCTAGATAATGAGAATGAGAAAAAGATAATCTGAAGATGATGAATAGACCTAAGAAGGTAATGCTGCTGAACAACATGTTAATACAGCCAGTCCTGAAGTTAATATTGGTCGTCTTAAACTTAATACATGTTGATCCATCAGTAAGTACTGCTAGTTCAAATGATCAAGATAGCCCTAAGATATGTTTAAAATGGGAGCTAGTCATACACTTGAAGCTACTCATGTTGAGTTCTTCAAAAGATGAACTAGAAGTTGATTTGGGGAACATCTTTAATTCCTATACAGTTCCAACCACTATTATGGAGAAGACCCAATACAAAATTCATAAAAATCACCCAATTAAAAATGTGATTGGTGATGTGAAGTCATCTATTCAGATAAGAAGAATGACAAAACCTACTTTTGAACAAGGGTTTCTCAGTGCTGTATATGAACAGAAAACACATGATACCCTAAATACGTGTTTATATGCTTGTTTCCTATCACAGATTGAACCCACAAGCATTGCTAAAGCTCTATCTGATTCATCTTAGGTGAATCAATCAGAAGAACATCTGCATATTCAACTCTAACATGTTTGGTAATTACTGTGGATTTACCAAATGGAGGAAGAGGGCTATTATAAACAAAATGATGGTTCTTTAGAAACAAGAAAGAAGAAAGAGGGTTGTGATATCAGGAATTAAAGCCAAGGTTTGGTTAACACAGGGGTCATAGACAAGAAGAAGTATAAGAATTAGAAGAAGTTTTTTTATGAAGAAGTTTTTGCTCATGTGGCAAGAATTGAGGCAATAAGATTGTTTTTGGCCTATGCTTCTTTTATGGGTTTTATGGTATATCAAATGGATGTAAAGAGTGCTTTCTTATATGGAACTATTAAGGAAGAGGTTTATCTTACTCAACCACCAGGATTTAAAGATCCTGACCATCCAAATAAAGTTTACAAGGTGGTCAAGGCACTTTATGGGTTACATCAAGAACCAAGAGCATGGTATGAAACCTTGGCTAACTATATGTTAGGCAATGGGTTTCAAAGAGGGAAGATAGATCAGACATTATTTATCAAGAAGCAAAAAGGAGATATTTTTCTTGTACAGCTTTATGTTGATGACATTATCTTTGGCTCTACAAACAAGGATCTGTGTACTGCATTTGAGAAGCTTATAAAGTATAAGTTTTAGATGAGTTCTATGGGAGAACTTACTTTATTTTTAGGATTACAAGTACAACAGAAGGAAGATGGAATATTTATCAGTCAGGATAAATATGTAGCTGAGATTTTGAAGAAATTCAACTACACTGATGTGAAGTCTGCTTCAACTCCAGTTGATTTGGAAAAGCCTTTAGTCAAAGATGGAGATGCCGATGATCTTGATGTACATCTCTATAGATCTATGATTGGGTCTTTGATGTATCTCACTACATCTAGGCCAGATATTATATTTGCAGTATGTGCATGTGCCAGATTTCAAGTTACTCTAAAGTCATCACATCTCTTAGCAGTCAAGAGAATTTTTAGATATTTGAAAGGCAAACCAACCTTAGGCCTTTGGTATTCTAGGGATTCTCCATTTGAATTAGTTGCTTATACTGATAGTGACTATACTGGAGCAACTCAAGATAGGAAGTCAACAATTGGAGGTTGTCAGTTTTTGGGAAACAGGTTGATATCTTGGCAGTGCAAGAAGCAAACTATAGTTGCCACCTCTACTACTAAAGCTGAATATGTAGTTGCTGCTAGTTGCTGTGGACAAGTACTCTGGATTCAAAACCAATTGCTGGATTATGGGTATAATTTCATACATAATGTCATTAATATTGACAATAACAATACTATTTGCATTATTGAAAATCCTGTTCAACATTCTAAAACCAAACATATAGAGATTAGACATCATTTTATAAGAGATTGCAATGCTAGAAAGTTAATTCAAATGGTTAAAATTCATACTGATCATAATGTTGCAGATCTTCTTACAAAAGGTTTTGATGCAAGAAGGTTTTAGTACTTGGTCTCTAGTATTGGAATGCTTAATCCTTAAAAGTCTACATCTCTTTATGTCTTTGTAAAAGTTTTGTAAAGGATTAGTACTGTTAGTTTTGTCAATTAGTACTGCTAGTTATACTTAAAAACTACTTGTTAAAATTGTTAGTCATACCTAATGCTGTCAAGAAGAAAATACTTTGGATTGTGTATTTTTAGCTATGGACTAACACTTTTGGCTATGGACTAACACTTGCAGGTAAAGCATATTGAATACCTGATTTTGAATGCTTCACCTCTGAAGAATTGGTTAAGGGAAAGTTAATGTTTTGGATAACAGTTTTTAACTTTTATTCATGGGTTGTGCATAAATATGGATCCTTATGAATTCTCACATGTCTATCTAGTCTTTTCTAGTGTGCTTGTGATGAATAGAGGCATGTTGTTGTATAATTATTGAAGACAAAGTTAATACTGTTAGACATTTGTTAATACTACTAGGCAGAAAATTACTACTGCCAGGCAAAAGTTAGCACCGTTGGATGCTTAAGTTACAATTGTTGAGCAAATACTTATTCCTTGAAGCATTGTTTGAGGGGAAGCTACTTATTTATACAGTCAAAGCATGAATGGAGGGATATGTTATATCAAAAGTGTGTTAAAAAGAATCAAGAACATCTAGGCATGTCAAAAAAGGTCGGGACACCAAGATACCTCAGTCTAGTGGCCCCCCTATAAAGGTTGGTGATGAGGCTGTCCATAAGGAGTTGAGTGACAAAATGGAAAGGGCTGTCACTACTGCTTCTAGCTTAGAAGCAGAGCAGGACAGTGGTAACATCAAATAAGACCCAATCCATGGCAACACTTAATGGATCAAGTCCTTAGGGAATTGATTCAGGTAGTGGTCCCAGGTGCCAAGATACCATATTGGGGGATGTGGATGCTCAAACTAGGTTTGAGACTACATCTAAATAGTCTAATGATCCACCTCTCTCAAGAGGTTACATACTTAGAAGTGGGGAGGACAGTCTGAAATTATTAGAATTGATGGAACTTTGTACACAACTGTCAAATATGTTGCATAAAAACAGACAGAGTGATTTGGTGAGCCAAAAGAATTGAGAGATTAAGTGAGCTTAAAAATAGAAAGAGAGATGTGTGAATAAAAACAAAAATGAGTGATTATGTGAGCAAAAAGAATTGAGAGATATTGTGAGGTTAAAAACAGAAAGAAAGTTTGTGAGAAGAATCAATTGATGATAGAAGTCCTTTTTGGAAAGAAATTAAAGTTAGTACTGGTAACTTAAACTTAATGCTGTTAGTCTTAGGTTATTGGGTTACTTGCTACTGTTAGGCATAACTTTGTGCTGTCAGTTTAAGTTAATGCCGCTAGGCCTAATTTAGTGCTGCCAGTTCAAGTTAATGCTGCTGAGGGTGATTCTATAAATACTTCGATTCAGGGTTTCATTCGATTCTTTATTCGATTTCAATCATTCAAACACTCTCTAACCATAAACCCTAACTCAATTTCATCTTTGATCATCAAAACACAACACAATGTCAACCCTAACTTTTGCTGATACTCACAACATGGTCGCATTCTTGGAAAAACCCGCTGAAAGTGATGGATTTCATGAGATTATTGATTTTCTGAATGCTAATCAGATTCGTTATGCATTGACTGTCAATCCTACAATCTACACATCTTGCATTCAACAATTCTAGGCAACCGCAAGGGCAAAAACGGTTAATGGTGTACGTCAGATACAAGCCCTAATTGATAAAAAGAAGCTGATCATCACGGAGACAAGCATTAGGAGTGATCTTCACTTGGAAGATGCAGGAGGTACTGATTGCTTGCCAACTGCTACTATTTTTGAAGAACTGGCACGGATGGGGTATGAAAAACCGTCTCAAAAGCTTACTTTTTATAAAGCTTTCTTTTCTCCACAGTGGAAGTACTTAATTCACACTATTACACAATGCCTTAGTGCCAAATCCACTACATGGAATGAATTCAGTAGTACAATGGCTTCTTTAATCATATGCTTGGCTACAAACCAAAGATTTAATCTGTCTAAGTACATTTTTGATGCTATGGTGAAACACTTAGATGGAGGGGTTAAATTCCTGATGTATCCACGATTTCTACAAGTTTTCATTAATCAACAACTTGGTGATATGTCACATCATAAGAAGATTTTTGTTACTCCTTCACACACAAAGAAAATCTTTGCCAATATGAAAAGAGAAGGAAAGGATTTTTCTGGGAGGATAACACCTTTGTTTGAAACAATGATGGTTCAACCTACTCAAGATGAGGGTGTGGATTCAGGCATTCCTGCTGATTCTCTTCAAACACCCATTGCTACTCAACCATCATCCTCTAGATCTCAAAAGAAACAATCCAGGAGGAAACAGAGGAAGGACACTGCAGTTACTCAGGAGGAGACACAACAAGATGACAGTGTTCCTACACCTTCCAATGATCCACCTCTTAGTGGTGAGGATAGCATGCAACTATCTGAATTGATGATTTTGTGTACTAATTTGCAAAAACAGGTTCTTGATTTAGAAAAAGCAAAGGATGCTCAAGCAAAGGAGATTGCTGATTTAAAGAAGAGGGTCCAGAGGTTGGAAAGGAAAAAGAAATCAAGAACTACAGGTTTGAAAAGACTAAAGAAAGTTGGTATGTCTAGGAGAGTTGAATCCTCTGAAGATCAGGAGAGTTTGGGTGATCATGAAGATGCATCCAAACAGGGGAGGAGGATTGAAGACATTGATAAGGATGCTGATGTTTCTTTAGTTGATGATACCCAGGGGAGGTCAGATGATGCAGATATGTTTGATATAGATGATCTTCATGGTGATGAAGTAAATGTGGATATGCCAGTTGGTGAAAATCAAGAGCAGAGTGTAAAGGAAAGAGAAGTAGATACTAGTGTTGAAGGTAGTGCTGCTCCTACAACTATTGAGGAAATCACTTTGGCTCAGACACTTATTCAAATCAAAGCAGCTAAACCTAAAGTTGTTACTACTGCTGCTACAACAACAACAACTACAAGACCCAAGCTAGAGATTTATACAGGAGGCCTAGCTTTGAAATTCAGAACTCCACAAGAATCACAACCTTCAATTACTAAAGACAAAGGCAAAGCAATCATGATTGAGCCTGAAGTTCCTCTGAAAAGAAAAGATCAAGTTGCTCTTGATGAAGATTTGGCAAGAAATCTTCAAGCTCAGTTGGAGGCTGAAATTATAGAAGAAGAAAAGCTTGCAAGGAAACAAGAAGAAGAAGCCAACATAGCTTTGATTGAGTCATGGGATAATATACAAGCTATGATGGAGGCAGGTTTTATGAGTAGCTCAGAAGGCTACAAACCAGAAGACCAAGGAATAGATAACTATTAAAGAAAGATCAGACTGTTTGTAGAGCTTATGAACAAAAAGAAAAGAAACACTTTTGCAATGCTTGTAGCTGAGGAAAAGAAGAGAATGCCACCAACTAAAGCTCAAAAGAGGAATCAAATGTCTACCTATCTTAAAAACATGAGTGGATACAAACATAATCAGTTAAAGAACAAGAGCTATGAAGAAATCGAGAAGATGTTTGATATGAAAATAAGGAGAGTAAACAGTTTTATACCTATGAATTCTAAGGTAGTTAAGAGTAAAAAGGGAATAGAAGAAAGTTCTAAAGGTAAAGAGGATGAACTAGAATCTAATAAGTCAAAGAATTGCAGAAAGTAGTGAGAGAAAAAATAGCTAAAGGCAGTAGAAAAGAAGATGCTTGGAAGGAAAAGACAGGGAAAGAGCCCACAAGATTCTCAAAGAAACAAAGAATGAAGGATGGGACAAAGAGACAGAATGAGCAATGAAGAAGATGATAAGCTGAGCTAAAAAAGCATCTAGTGATAGTCAAAGATGATGAAATAGCAATTATGCTATAATACCACTTTGCCACTAAACCACTAGTGATTGTTCAATACAAGCTTCTTAAAAAAAGGAATAATGGTGCATTATCAATTGATCAGAGCAGATGGAAGTTCCAAGGAAAATCTTCAATGAAGAGAATTGCTTCAAGATATTGACAAAAGACTATTGAAACTCTTTAGAAGTTAGTCAAAACAAAGCATGGTGATATAAGGCCTGAAAAACATCGAAAAGTATTGTTAGGAAATGTTAAAGTCATGTTTAAACCAGACATTAGAAGTACATGTAATGTGAGAAAATCTACAAGGTTATACAGTGACTGTTTGGAAATTGTATGATTCATGTGGAGTGCACTTTGTAAGGTTTGGAAATGTGCACATCTTCATGTTAGTTGAAAAGAGATATCCCCTCACACCAATAACAATCACCAATATGCCAAACAAGAAACTTTAAACTGATCATTTTAATGAGATGTGCTATCAACTGCTCAAGCTTATGGTAAAGCAGCAAAAGGGTCATTAAAAGGTTTGAATGCATCTTCCTGATACTAATGAAGACTTTTAACAAAGAAACTTGAAGATTCAGAAGATGAACATCAAGTTTAGGGGAGGATTGTTGGGACTTAAAAGACTTTAAGAATTCTTAGAAGTTACTACTGCTTAGGTACATAATGGAAATTAAGCTAAGTAGTTAGTACTGGTAGTATAAAGTTACCACTGCTAGTTACTACTGCTGTTATTATAAATTTAGTACTGGTTAGCATAAAGTTACTTTTTTTAGTAATGAAGTTAAGACTGCTCAAGTTGAAGACTAAAATATAAGCTAATAGTTAGTGCTGCTCATAGTAATGTTAATACGCAAGTACAAGTTACTACTGTGAGTAATAAATTAGTATTGCTAGTACTAATGTTACAACTGCTTTATTTTAATAGTACTTGCTGTGAAAAATTTTATGCTGCTGGATACAACTGTTAGAAGACTTACTACTACTAGCCATGGATAAAAACGATAAAGAGATAAAGTTGTTTGGAGAACAAAGAAACTTGTAAGATAAGTATTGAGATATTTAGTATCAAGATATACATAATGTAATTATTAAGAGATTTACGTTTTTAATGTTTATAAAAGAATTATGATATCTTAGGAAATTGTATAGTAAGCCGACAGGACTCCTTGATCCCTATAAAAGGAGGCCCTTAGGGCATTAGTTGAGATATAAGTTCATAAGTTTTCATAGTTGTCAAGTCGATTCAGAAAAGCTTCAAGGTTGTAAACCCTAGTACTAGTGAAGAGTACTCGTTTTATTGATCTAATAATATTGGAGCATTTTGGTTATATCTTTGTTTATTCAAAAATACTGTTTTAATTCATAATACTTCTTAGTACTCAGTGTAGAATTCGCATACACTTTATTATAACCTATCACAGTTTCTACAACAATTTATTTGGATTTATCCAGGTAATTTACCCTTAGAAAACCTAAGGAATCGATCTAGGATTGGGATCAACAACACCCTTCTCAGGCACCGGTTGCTAACCATTCTTCAGTGCTTCATCATCAATCCTACCAACCACCTGATGTTCATCAACCATCACAAGCATCATTTCGTCTAATGAATTCAGGACTTGTTATCCTATTATTTTACCTTCTGATGATCCAATTGCTAGTCTCAACAAGAAAATAGCTTTCATTAGCATCGCATTTACTTTTTGATATCCACCAACCACAACCAATCTGTAGAACCTGTCTAACCCAAGAACCAGGAACCGTTCCAAGATGGAATAGTTTAAAGTGTAGACTGTCACGGAATAAAATTAGGGGTATATAGGCAGTGGTGCTAGGAGTAATGCTATAGCTACAGGGGGTAATAGAACTAGGGGAACTAACATAGCAGGTCAATTAAAGGTTATTTTTTGCTATAACTGTCAAGAGGAAGGCCACATGGCATGACATTGTACTAAACCTAAAAGGCATAGGAATTCAGCATGGTTTAAAGAGAAGGCAATGCTTACTGAGATGCTGGAATCAGGAATGGTTTTGGATGAGGAACATATAACATTCTTAGCTGATAATAGGGATACAGTTACTACAAGCCAATAGTCTCAGGAAATTCCAACTCTAGCAGCTTTTCAAACTGATGACCTGGATACTTTTGACTCTGACTATGATGAGACTCCATTTGCAAGTGCTGTTCTTATAGCTAAGCTTTCATCATATGACTCAGAAGTTCTTTTAGAGGTACCAATTCATGACAATTATCTTAATAATCATGTGATCGGTCAAAATGTGCAAGAGATGCAATATTCTGAACAACCAGTCTTTAATAATGAAACAAATATTGACATAACAAGTGATAGTAACATGATTTCATATGAACAATATCGAAAAAGAAATTGAAAATGCAGTTGTTCAAGATACTTCCTCTTCTGCACAACAAGATGCAATGATAATGTCCGTGATTAAAGAAATGTCTAAACAAATTGCTAAATGTAATGAGGTAGATAAGGTGAATAAAGCTGTGAATGAATCATTAACTACTGAGCTTGAAAAATACAAAGAACAAATCAAATTGTTTGAAGAAAGACAAAACTGTGACTTAAATAATAGAGAAAAGTATCTTGATAGTCAATTACGAGAGGTTATTTTGACAGAAATGCAAAGGTTGCGGATTTTACAAATAAAATATACTCGGTTAACAAACTGCACTTTTTTGCAACTTGAAGTCAAAAGACTTTGTCACAAACGGTGATATAATTAAAAAAGGCAACCTAAAAGCAACAGAGGAAGAATAACGACAAAGAACATAATTGAGTTAGAAAAGAAAAAGAAAGCTTTAGACAATGTGGTTTACAAAATGGGCCAGTCAACGCAAACGATGCCTATGTTAACAAAACCTTAAGTTTTTTACGATGAAGCTCACAAAACATCACTCGGTTATCAAAACCCTTTGTAATTAACTCAGCTCAAAGAAAAGTACCATCGTTGTACTGTGGTAACATAATTGTCAAGCCACATGCTACTTTGTCTGTAATGGATACTGAGGAAACATTAAAATTAGCTGAAGAAAGTAGGTTAAAGATGCATGCTAAACAAAATTATCCAGTTATGCAAGAAAAGAAAGTTAACATTGCACCCATAGATTATGTTGCATTGAATAAATTGTCTGAGCATTTTGTGCCTCAAAAGCAACTTTCTACAGAATAAGCATTTTGGTTACCCATTTCAAAACCCGTTTCTGAAATACCACCAGTTCAACCTGAACCAGTTCTAAGGAAATTCCTCACGAACTTCCTACAATTAGTTTGGTTAAAGATAGTTTTAACAAAATGAGAAGTCATGTGAATGATTTTAAAAATGTGTTAACTATCCGTACCAAGGTCACTGGTCAGAATAATGGTTCATGGGGATTTGAACACATTCGGGAAGCTTTTTATAAAGATGTCAAACCTTTTGTTAAAACATTAAAAGAGTATTTTCATATGTTTGATCAAGGTCTTCATAAAGAAATTACTGACATGAAAGTTGTTTTTACACAAATGGAAACCAAAGTTTCCAAATGTTTTATAGAAAGGAAAACTTTTGAGATTAAAGATAAAGAATTGATCATTAAAAATGATCGTCTCTTAGAGCATATTATCTGTCAAGATGTTATGAGTGTTGTAATGCATGCTGATGTTGAATCAAAAAATGTGTTGCCTGCAAATAATAATAGTCTTGAACATGATAATCTTGAAGCTGAGCTATTGAAAAAGGAAAATGATAGATTAATAGAACTAATCATTTCTCAAGATCTTGTGCATACTCATATGAATACTCTTGCTACCGTTGCTAATCATCGAAACATGGAAAAGAGTTATTTGGAATAATATAATAAGAATTTGTAAGTTTAAGCTGAGCTTTCAAAAAAGAATGATATGGTTGAAAAGGCGGTTTATAATGAACTTTCAAAAAAATGTGCACAGATAGAAAACCAATGTATTTCTCTTGAAATCAAAATGCAACAATACAAAGAAAGTTTTCAGAATAACCAACTACATAACAATCAGACTGTTCCTAAATTTCTGGCATTGTTTAAAATAAATGATTTGAAAGCTCAGTTAGAAGTGAAAAATAATTCAATCAGAAAATTGAAGTACCACATTGCTACTTTAAAAGACAGCTGTATGTCTAAAGATGATAAATCTAAGAATATATCTAGAGTCATTGCCCCAAGGATGTATAAGCTAGATTTAGAACCTCTTTCTCCTAAGTTGCTAAGAAATAGGGAAGCTTAGGTAGACTAATTGAATTACACATCGGAACATGCTGACACTCTTTGTGACATAGCAGAGCATGCTAGAGCCTTAAAGCCTTTAGATAGTGACTTAGAACTCTGCTTAAGTTTGTCCACACGTTTCAGGAATTGCTAGTTTATGTCAAGGATACATGCCCTAGTTCAAGCAAAATAAAGTGAGAAGCTAATTGCCGTTACACCAATAAACAAAAACAAAAAAGTTAGGCTTGCAGAACCTAGTAAATCATCAAGCAACACATAAAAACAAGAAGAGTCACACAAAATAAAAGATTCTAACCAACCTTTGTTGACTTCTACAGGAATGAAGAGTTCTACTAGTTCTAGCAGATCACAACCTTCAGGCAATACCAAGAAAGATAGGATCTCGTAAACAACCAGTAGAAACAAAAAGAATAAAGTAGAAGGCCACCTTAGGAGCGTTAAATCTAGCTTAAATAAAAAGAATCGTGTTTCTGAACCTGTTTGTAATGCAAATGTAAAGCATTCAAATTCAAACACTAAGAAAAAAAAAGAAAAAAAAAAGTAGTAATTTAGACATAAAGAAAAAAAAAAAAAAGTGGACACGACTAACACACGACACTATCCATCACAATGACCCCCACTATCCCTAGAAGCCTCCTCCTCAAACATCACACAAATTAAAACCCACCCCACACTACCCCGCTACTACACAACCACACCACCCAGCCGCCAACCAACCTTGTTGCACCCATCCCACCACCCCCTCCTCCCCCCACTCACCTCCATACACCCCCACCCACAATGGGTGCGCCTCCCCCCCTCCGAACTATCATTCTCCTTCTCACAACCCCACCCTCAGGTGTCAAAAAAAAAACAAAATCAAACCACCCAACACAAAATAAAAAAGTAAAAAAAACAAAAAAAAAAAAAAAAAAAAAAAACAAACAAAAAACACAAAAAACACCCCACAACAAAAATCACACAACCACAACCCAAAAAAACAAACATACCACACCCAGAATGTGAATTCCTGACTAATTGTGCTACATTAATGAATGAATGAGTGAGCCTAATTCATGATTTGTGTGTTCTTAAATATGTAAATGATGTCAATGTGTGTGCTAAATCTAAATCTGTTAAGAGAAAAAAGAAGAAAGAGTGGAAACCCTACAGGTAAAGTCTTCAATAATGTTGGATGTAGATGGAAACCTACAGGACGAACCTTCACTATAACTGGAAATACGTACCCTTTAACCAGGATAACTTCCACTCCAATAGTTCCTCCTAAGGAAACCAGATAAACACTTGTAATTACATCAACTCCAGAAATTAAGATGTATCGTAGGAGAACCAAAATTACAAAATCTATGAGTTTGAGCAGTGAACCTAGCATCTTAGGACCTAGGCCTTCTAACAACTCGAAACCTAAAAAAATTGGGGATCTAATGTTTCCACTTCTCCATCTTCTTCTCGTGTCTATTGCAGGTCGTCCAAATCATCCTATGGTACTTGGACTCAGGATGCTCTAAGCACATGACAAGGCAGCGCTCTCAGCTCATCAACTTTGTTAGAAAATTCATGGGTACTGTTAGATTCGAGAATGATCATGTTGTGGCAATCAAAGGTTATAGGGATTATCATATTGGAAATGTCATGATTTCTTGGGTTTATTATGTGGAGGGGTTAGGATACAACTTATTATTAGTAGGGCAGTTTTGTGACTCTGATCTTGAAGTGGCATTTTCGTAAACCTCACCGTTACGTTTGTGACCTAAATGGTAATTTACTCAAGGTATATAGGGGCTCAAGTTTATACACTCTGTTACTGGAAGAAATGATGCAATCCTCTCTAATTTGTCTCTTGTCAAAAGCTTCAAAGACTAAGTATTGGTTATGGCATCGAAGGTTATCTCATCTAAACTTTGGTTATATTAATAAACTTGCCAAACAAGGTCTTGTCCAAAGGCTACCTAAATTAAAGTATTAGAAAGATCACCTGTGCTCTACCTGTTCTTTAGGGAAAAGCAAGAAATACACCCATAAACCCAAGTCTGATGACTCCATTTAAGAGAAGTTGTATCTGCCGCACATGAATCTGTGTGGTCCAATGAGAATTGAAAGTATCAATAGGAAGATGTACATCTTAGTTATTATTGATGACTACTCACGGTTTACTTAGGTAAAGTTTTTACGATCAAAAGATGAAACTCTAGAGATTGTGATTAAACTTCTGAAGAAGATTCACGTTCGTTTGAATGACACAGTTCGTAACATCCAAACCAATAATGGTACAAAGTTTGTGAATCAAACTTTGCAAACCTATTATGACGAGTCGCATCTCACAACAACAACACTTCAGTTGCGCGCACTAGATTTCCACAACATAATTGCGTTGGGAAAGACGGAACCCGCAACTTTAGTAAGAAGAATCTCGTTCAACGATGTTAATATTTTCTAAGGCTCCATTGTTTTTATGGGCAGAAGCAATTGCGAGAGCTTGTTATACCCAAAACCATTCTCTGATTCGAAGACGTCACAACAAAACTCCATATAAACTTATCCATGACAAAAAACCTGACTTAATGTATTTTTACATCTTTGGTGCGTTATGCTATCCAACCAATGATGGTGAGGACTCGGGTAAGCTAAAACCCAAAGCTGATATTAAAATTTTGTTGGCTACGCACCGGCAAAGAAGACTCGCCGCATCTATAACCGAAGAACCCAAATGATCATGAAAACAATACATGTAGAATTTGATGTGCTAACAGCTATGGCTTCTGAACAATTCGGTTCAGGACCCACGCTTCAACTTATGACTAATGGAACAATCAGTTCAGGACTCGTGCAAAATCTTCCTTCCTTAATACCTTATGTTCTACCAAATAAGAATGATTGGGATATGTTGTTCCAACCAATGTTCGATGAGTGCTTTAATCCTCCACCCAGTGTTGTTTCTCTAGTTCTTGCTGCTGCTGCTCCAAGACATGCTGATCCGACTGGTTCACCTTCGTCAACAATCATTGATCAAGCTGCACCCTCTGTGAGTACTTCATCAATAATACAAGAAACACAGTCTCTAGTTATTTCTGAAGGTGTTGAAGAAAAATTACAACCAGCATAGCTTGTTAATGATCCCATTCTTGATATTCTTACTTCAGGACCAAGTTCTCAAGAATCATCATCATCTGTGCAACCAACCAACCAACCCACCTTTTGAACACATCAGTAAATAGACAAAGATTCATCATTTAGAAAATGTGATCGGCAATCCCTCTTGATGACATCAAATAACGTCACTTTATTATATCATTTATTGCATCTGTTTTGCCCACTTTTATATAATTATTGCATTATTTAGTACTTAATTGCTTTAAAGTTGATAAATGTAGTAATTCATGAGTGTTTTGTGAAGACAAGCTAAAAGGCACATAATTCAGAGCTAAAACGAAGACATTTGAAGAATGATGATTTCTGACTACATACGCCATATCTAACAAAAGAGATACGACGTATCAGCGCCTAAACTTCACAAGAAAACGCGTTAAACCAATTCCCAATATGGCGTATCTGACTTCTTTCATACGCCGTATCCACGAAGATAACTATTCGAAGATACAGTAAATCAAGTAAATTGGGAATGATATCACTGATTGATTAAGAACGTAGCGCGCACTCCAAGGAATCCAGCCCAATACGCCGTATCGACCTAGCCAGATACGGCGTATCGAGTCTTTTTCAGACATTATAAATAGAAGACTCAAAAATGAGTTTTCAGTGTGCAATATCATATTCTTTATACCATACTCATTGAAGACGAATTTTAGAAGAGAAGATCAGCCACCAAGGTCAAGCATTGATCACGAATCCATAGAAGACATCATGTAATTTTTACTCTCTTAATCGTTCGATTTTCATTGTTTGATTATGCTTGTATAATTACAATGGTTGTGGGCTAATACCCTTGGGTATTAGCCATCTTAATGAAAGTTCAATGTTTGGTTTGTTTTAAAATCGATTTCTTAATTTATCGTTGATTGTTTAATTATGTTTATCACCTCATACTTGTTTATGTGTTTGAATATGCGACCTATCATTCAACTGGATCTAGTGATACGGACCAAGTAATCTAGATACCGGGATAGCTCTCCATATCATGTTTTATATTACTGGACCAATAGGATCATAAATAACGTTATGTCTTTGTCTTTAAATTATGAGCTTAGTTAGACCGGTAGGTGACCCGTTTATGTTTCAGCAATCACGCTCTTAATTAAATGATAAAGATTTGAATAGTGGAATACCAGTATATAAAACACCGTCAAACAATAAGTAGGTAAAGTCCCGTTGGGCTAGGGTTTTAACAGGATCACCACTGCTTTGATTCCCTAAGATAGATTATAATTAAACTAAAGGATGCTTTATGCGGATGTGTTAATTGTGACAGGATTAATCGTGTCTAGGTCTTAGGATGATGTCCCGCCTAAGTCTTAAGAATGATATGCCACTTCGAGATAAGTAAATCATTTCACTAAAACAAACAAACCGACATTGGACTGGATTTAATATGGCTAATATAGTTTTCTATCATTTGGCTTGTACCGCTTTTCTATCTTCTAATTTTCTTCTTTTGTGTTTATTGTCTATTGATTTGATATTTGTCACCAACAAACCTCTGCCAGTCTCTCAGGCTGAAAACCCCCCATATCATTAGACAACGTATATAGCATAGGTTTAACCAATAAATAGACTAATTAGAACTAATTAAAATACTGATAGAATTTAGGATTAATGTTTCACTCTTAGTGTTCGACACCTACTTACCCGCGAACACTACATCTGACCGTGTACACTGCTCCGGTTAAGAGTGTTGTTTTAGGTTTGTCGGCCTAAATAACAGTTAAAACATGATAATCAAATAATTGACCCTACAACGACATTCAATCATCGGATGTTTTTGGCGCCGCTGCCGGGGAGTGAATTAATTAAACCTAATTCTTATTAGTATTTCTAACCATTAATTAGTTTAGTTTAGTGTAATCTAATTATTTAATTCTATTTGTATTTTGTGTTTAAATTCCCGCATTTAATTGTTTTAAATAAGTATTCTATTCTGATTGATCACCTGATACGCCGTATCCACCAGTTGGATACGATGTATCTAACCTTATGCTCGTGACAGCGTATTAAGTTTTATAGTCTAAACAACGTATATGTTCTTCCAAACAATACGGCGTATTCTGTGAATTCAATACAGCGTACTGATATTCAACAAACATATACGGCGTATTTAAATTAATTGAATACGGCGTATCTGTCAACTGATACAGTAGCAAACCAAAAGTCCATTTATTTCAATTCTACATTTGATTTCTCTCATCAGGAAATATCCTACCAATTTATTGTCATTTGTTTCAGGTAGTGCATGACAAGAATTCTAACAAAAGAACTACTACTCACCTTTTGAAAACCCGAATACAAAATTCAGCTTCAAAGAAAGAGGCTTTGAAACACAAGTCTCGTAGGAATCGAATCACCAGAGTTTCAATCACGTTTTAGACATCGAGGAATAATCAAGGAAGAAGTAAGAGAAAACTATGACGGAAACAATGATGCAGTACATGAGGCAAAACTTGAGGATATTACGTCGGGCATTACTAGGCCCCACGATCAAAAAACAAGACACCCCCTTTGAATTAAAGGGGCCAAATGTTTTCAAGACTTCGTGACAATACTTTTAGTGGCTCAGAACACGAAGATGCAAACGAGCACATTGAGAAGGTTTTAGAGATTGTTGACTTATTTCACATCCCAAAAATAACTCAAGATCAAATCATGCTTCGAGCCTTCCTTGTATCCCTCACTAGAGTTGCAAGCAGATGGCTAAGGAACCAGCCATCAGGCTCGATTACAACCTGGGAAGCTCTTAAAACTAAATTTCTAAACAAATACGTCCCACACAGCCCGTGATCGCAAGAAAATGGAGGAAATCAACAACTTCCAGCAGGAACCCGATGAAAGCCTTTTCCGTGCATGGGAAAGATTTAAAGAATGATGAAGTTCCCTTAACATTACTTAACCGACATGCAGGAAGTCATCTTGTTTTATAATGGGCTCGATGTTCTAACTCAACAAATTTTGGACTCAAAGGGTGCCATACCTTCCAAAACTATCGCTGAATACTCCTGGAAATGGAACATCTTCAAGGACCAAAAGTACTGAAACTTTTGACGGGCTTACTGCTATCCAAGCCTAACTTAACAATATTGGACCAGAAATAAAGAAAGTAAATGAGAAAGTATACGCTGCTCAGGTCGGATGCGAACTATGCAAGGGACCACACTATACGAAGGATTGTCCACAAAAGAAGAAGGAAAAACTTTAGAAGAAGCTTACTATACATAGTTCGGTGCACCCTATAAACTTGGAGGACAATATAGAGTAGCAGGGCCAGGAGGGCCAGGATTCTACCAACGAAACAATAGAAACTCTTCGTATCCTGATTGGAGACAGAGCCTGGAAGAATCACTGACCAAATTTATGGCAGAATCAGCTAAAAGACATGAAGAAAACTCGAACATAATCAAAGAGATCCGAGCTTCTACCGATGCAGCAATAAGAAATCAAGGAACTTCAATTAAGACCTTGGAAATACAAAAAGGACGGATGAGCAAGGTCTTGCAAGAAAGTGGGTTTGGAAGCCTGCCCAGCTTTACGGAGATAAACCCTCGAGACCAAGTTAAATTGATCTCAACTACTAAAGCTGACTTTTCTGAGATACGCCGTATCGGATATGGTCCATACGTTCGTATCGGGCACACATCATAGAACAATCCCTTTCCTAAGATGACTGCAAAACTTTAGCTGTGAGATTGAGAAGAGGCACAAGATTGTGAAGAATTCTGGATGCTTATGAATCACACCTTGCCATAGAAAGAAAAAAGAGAACCCAGTGAGCTTGACTTTACCTTGTTTTATTTTATAATAACAGTTTAGATAAAGCCTAGTTTTGAACCCTAAGAAGCAAGTGTAGCGTTATGCCATTCCTACCTACACCAACCTTGGTCAAGGAATTTTATTTATCTCACAACAGTGAAAGTATGACCATCGAACTGGCTGCCGACACAAAAAACAACCAATGTTTATTGACAAAAATGAGCTAGTAAGGAACGTGCAAATTTATTATTCCCTATAGACTTATCATCATGACATACCTGAGTATGACGATGTCCCTATTAATCCACGAATCGACCATTCAAGTCAACAGCCCAGATCAAGATTGATGTCTTCAAAAGGAAAATTACTTTAAGGGTAGGGGAAGAAAAACTTGTTTTTAAAAGTATTAAGCCCGCCACTCTTAGCAAAATGTATAATCAAAGGTTCTTTGATGATAAAAAGCTTGATTAAAAAACACAGCTCAGTAAGAGAAGGTGATGAACCATTCGACCCAACTATGTGTAATTAGTTAGAATTAAAGATTTTGACACACCCCTAGAACCTAAACTATCAAGAAGTTGAGTTTGACCAACTTTTGTTAAAAACCCGACTCTTATTTTGAAAGTCAAAATATTATTTGGTCTTTTGATAATCAAAGAGAGGGACTAAAAATGCCATAAGCCCAAAGTTTAAATATTATTTACCCGTTTTCAGTTAAAACAAGCGGGAAAGTGAGAGCACTATTCACCCATCGTCCCCAACATTAACCCAAGGTAAATCAAAGGGTTTTATCAAATTGAGGGGCGAATAAAACAATTCAAGAAGTCTACAACAAGATGACAGGGATAGATTAGTCAAATCAAAGGATTTCATTAGCTCACTCTCAAGCTTAAGCCACGTGTGACGAGGAGAAAGCACAAAGGGACGTGGGTTTTGCACTAAACACACTCAATAAACAAACACAATTAAGTCTCAAACGGATTGCCACACTGGCAATCCATGTGAGCTCATTAGTGATCCAACGGTGGACAAGAAGGAATCAATGATTAAGGAATGATCAAGGGATGATGTTGATAGGCGCGTCTAACAGATTAGAGGCCTAGAAGGATCTATGAGTGCCTGGACGTTATCAGTTTTAAAAACTAAATATTTAATTTCCATGTATTTAATTGTTTTTACAAGAACCATGCGGCGTATCCTAGGGTTTGGGATACGGCGTATTAATCCCTGTATAGTTGTGTGTTTAATTGTTTTCCTGTACCATTGTAGCGAGATAGAAATTGCACTTGTCTTCTAATCTTTTATGCAGGACCTTGCTGAAACTATGATACGGTATATTCTGAAAAGGACATGTGTTGAACTTATCCGGGCATTCTGAAGTCCTAGTCAACACACTTTTTGCTCAAGAACTCATCTTGGAGAACTATCACGAGCAAAACATAAGGGAGATTTCCGTTCTAATTCTATTTTCCCTTATTATTTAATTTTTTTATCAATACAATGAGGAAGTTGTATAATTTAAGTGGGGGATGGAGAATTAGAACGTACGTGTCTTCATTTTTACAAAATAACATGCAAAGTGCTTAAAAATAGGCCAAATTAAAAAAAATTAGCATGACTTTTGTAAAAATCACTAGTTACATTACCTAGCGCACTATAACCCTTGATACATATTGTGAGAATTAAGCCTATTCCGTTTCCAATTGTTTACCTAAAATTTCACAAAATTATAAGTGTGTCGGTGATGTAATGGACTTTAGAACTTGGCCTGGTATATCACTCGAGACCGCAATGATGAGTACTATGGATTTAGATGGAGGAACATGTTCAACTGATAAATTTCTAGGATTAAACCAAATAGCTTACATGTCGTAAAATTAACTAACTATAGTGGTTAGTTAAATCTATTGTAACCCTTTGATTACTCTCATTTTTTAGAGTAAAATCCCTTAGAACAACCTGTTGAGTCATTCCTTTCTTTTTCTACACCATATTATATGTTTCATTACACCTTTGCACCTTAGCCTACCGTGTAGATTAAGCCTATTTTAATCAAAGTTTCTAGTTGTTTTCGTGTAAAGTTTTGTATTTCCAATGTCAAAGTGAAAATTTTCTATCTCTGTAATGGTCGTGAAATTGCACAATGCAATGGGAAAAATATGTAGCTCGTAAATTTTGCTACTTTCGCAATTATGAATCATGTCCGAAGAAGAAGTGTTACAAGGAAAAGATTATCCGGATGAATTATGATAGTGAAGTTGATGGAATAAAATCGAGATTTATGATGTATTGCAAAAAAAAAGAGAAGAAGAGAATGAAGAAAAATAGTCGGTTCAAAAGAAGCTTATACCAAAGGAATCACTTGAAAGGATCGATTATTCGTTGATACGTTATAAAAATCAACGATGTAAAGTCTTGTAAAAAGTGGCCGATATCACTACTTATTCTGTAAAGGTATGTAAAGAGCGGGATGTAAGGGAAGTTGACCGTTATGGGAACGCCAACTTAGGTTGTCTTTGTCATTTCTATGGTTAAGGCGTTTGTCTATATGTTCAAGTCTTTGTCATGGAACGGTCAGGGGAAAGTTACTAGCAACCGTACCTTATTTGTTGGCTTAATTTATTTGTTTCGTGAATTTTGTCTAACACCCATTTTACTTCCTTTTGCTAGAAAATAACCTTAATGTCTACTCGAACAAGGACTTGTACGAGCATGCATGTCTATTCTGTCGTTACAGCCATGTATGCATGTCTCAGCTGCCTTGTTGGATGACGACTTTCGGTGAAAGTTAGAAGCTCCCAACCCTATATCGTTCTTCATCCTAACCGCTGGTTAAACACAAACAGGGATGTGATCGGATTGTATATGTCTATTTTGTCATTATGGCTATGTATGTACAATACAGCTGCCTTATTGGTGTGGTACTTATGGTGAAAGACTGTTGAATAATCAACCCTAAGCCTTCTTAACCTATTTATCTTTTGACTTGTTTCTCCTTAGCTTTAGCGGTGGAGATGTGTATCCTTGCCAAGACTATGATAGAAAACTAATCATGACCGAGCAAATGAGCGTACCAATTAAATGTTGCACCCTATATTAGTTGAGTGATCTGAGTGTTTTCATTTCAATATTTTGTGAGGAGCTTGGTTATGTACAGGTGATTAGGGAAAAAACGATGCTTAAACAGAAAAAAATCCTTAGGGATATATTTTCAAAAACTTTTCTAAAGTCTACTTGAGGATAAGTAGGATTCAAGTTGGGGGATATTTGATGATATCAAATAACGTCACTTTATTATATCATTTATCCCATATGTTTTGCCCACTTTTATATAATTATTGCATTATTTAGTACTTAATTGCTTTAAAGTTGATAAATGCAGTAATTCATGAGTGTTTTGTAAAGACAAGCTAAAAGGTGCATAATTTGGAGCAAAAAACAAAGACATTTGAAGAATGATGATTTATTACTGTTAGGAATTAAACTCATACACTTAGTACCGCCAAGCCAAAGACTTAGTACTGCTCAAGATACCTGATAAAAGTAGAAAGAGTATAGGGTTTGTAAGCTATAATGTTGTTCCACCTCAGCCTACAGGATTATTTTCACCCCCAACCCTTGATTTGTCCTACTCTGGTCTAGAGGAGTTCTATTAGCTTGAGTTTGAAGGATATGGACCTAAGACTATAAGAGTGTTAGTGAAGATACTTATAATGAGGTTATGGAATCTCCTGATGCCTCATTGGTTGAGGAGTTGGTGTCAAATGATAAGTTAGAGAAGAAAATTGCTTTTCCTACTATTGCTAAGATAAATTTTGTTAGACCTCAACAACAAGAAAAACCAGTTAGGAAACTAGTTAAGTATGCTGAAATGTACATGTCACAAACTCCTAGGGGAAATCAAAGAAACTAGAATAATCAGAAGTCCCAACAACTAAGAAGTGACTTTATGATGTACAATAAAGCTTGTTTTGTCTGTGGAAGTTTTGATCATGTGCTGGCTAACTGCAATTACCATCAAAGATAAAGGATGGTATCTAGGAATAATTATACAAGGGTGAATTACAATTATTCTGCTAAAAAGGCTCACCCTAGTGCTCACAGGAACATAGTTCCAAGAGCAGTTTTAATGAAAACTGGTCTAAGACCACTTAATGCTGCTAGGCCTGTTAATACTACTCATCCTAAAACTACAGTTTATAGTGCTAGACCAACGTCATGTTTTTCTAAATTAGCACAATCAACTGTAAAGAGGCCTTATCAAATGAGAACAACATTAACTAACAAAATTTTTTGTCAAAAAGTTAATACTGCTAAGGGAAAAGTTAATACTGCTAGGCCAAAAGCAGTTAATACTACTAGGCCAAATACAGCAGTAGTTAATGCTGTCAGGGCAAATCAAGTTAATGTTGTTAAGACCTCAGCATGTTAGGTTTGGAGACCTACCAAACTTAACAGTGCATCAATTACTTTCAAGAGACATAATTATGTTGATGCACGAGGCAGATCCACATCAGTGATGGCTTGGGTCCTCAAAGGAAACTAATTTCCTTATTTTTATGTGCAGGGTCATCAACAAAAAGAAGATCAATGCTATGTTGACAGTTGATGCTCAAGGCACATGACAGGCTATATGTCCTATCTCTGAAATTTCAAAGAATTTGATAGAGGATATGTTACATTTGGGAGAGGAGCCAAACGAGGAAGAATTACTGGTAAAGGAACTCTTAAAACTGGTAAACTTGATTTTAAAGATGTGTACTTTGTCAAGGAGTTACAGTTTAACCTTTTTAGTGTTTCATAGATGTGTGACAAAACGAACAGTGTTCTTTTTACTGACACTGGATGTTTTGTTCTGTCTCCTGACTTTAAGTTAGCTGATGAAAGTCAGGTTTTACTTAAAGTTCCTAGAAAGAACAATATGTACAATATTGATATGAAGAATATTGTTCCTAAAGAGTGTTTAACTTGTCTTGTTGCAAAGGCCACACTTGATAAATCAATGCTATGGCATAGGAGGCTAGGTCATGTAAATTTTAAAACTATTAATAAACTTGTTAAGGATAACCTTGTGAAAGGTTTACCTATAAAACGTTTTAAAAATGACCAAACTTGTGTTGCTTGCCTAAAGGGAAAACAACACAAATCCTCCTGTAAGTCCAAAATTCAGAATTCTATTACTCAGCCTTTGTTCATGTTGCATATGGACTTCTTTGGTTAAACTTTTGTAAGAAGCTTAATGAATAAGAAATATTGTTAAGTTGTCACTGATGATTATAGCAGATTTACTTGCATTTTCTTTTTAGCATCTAAGGATGAAACTAGTGGCATTCTTAAGAGCTTTATAACTCAGATAGAAAATCTAGTTGATAAGAAAGTAAAGATAATCAGATGTGGCAATGGAACAAAGTTTAAAAATAGAGTTATAAGTGAGTTTTGTGAAAAGAAAGGCATTAAGAGGGAATTTAGTATAGCTAGGACTCCTCAACAAAATGGTGTTGCTGAGAGAAGAAATAGGACAGTAATTAAGGCTGCTAGAACCATGTTAGTTGACTATAAGATGCCTACTACATTTTGGGCTGAAGCAGTTAATACTGCTTGCTATGTGCAGAATCAGGTATTAGTAGTCAAGCCTCATAACAAGACCCCTTATGAACTCTTTAGAGGTAGAACACCTTCTCTAAGCTTCATGAAACCATTTGGGTGTCATGTTACCATTCATAATACCTTAGATCATTTAGGCAAGTTTGATGGAAAGTCTGATGATGGATTCTTTGTTGGATACTCATTGAATAGTAAGACTTTAAGAGTATACAACATTAGAACTAAGAAAGTAGAAGAAAACTTGCATGTTAGGTTTTTGGAGGATAAGCATATTATTGTAGGTGATGGATCAAAGTGGCTGTTTGATATTGATGTTCTTATAAAGTCAATGAATTATGTGCCAGTTGTTGCATGTATAAACTCTAATGGTATAGGTCATTCTAGTGAGGAGACAGGATCTAGCCAATACTACATTTTGATGCCACTATGGAAGGATGGATCACAATTTGATTCTTCTTTAAAGGATACTAGCAATGATGAACCACAACCTTCTAATGATGCTAGAAAGAAGGATGATGAAGGTGGAATTGATGATCAAGAAAGGACTAAAAATAGTGCTCAAGATGTTAATACTACTAGGCTAAGTATTAATACTGCCAGTACAAATTTTAATACTGGTAGTCTAAATATTAATATTGTTAGTCTAACAGTTCCTACTGCTCCACTTGAATCCACATATGCTGATTTTTTTGGTGATGAATCAGAATTGGATTTGAGCAACATTGCTACCACATATCCAATTCCTACTACTCCAAATACAAGAATCCATAAAGATCATTCACTTGATGATGTGCTTGGTGATGTGTCGTCTGGTGTACAAACAAGGAGAATGATAAATGAACAAGGGTTTATTAGTGTTGTTTATGAAGGAAAAACTCATGAAGACCTTCATACTTGTCTATTTGCTTGTTTCCTATCTTAAGAAGAGCCCAAGAAGGTAATCCAAGCATTAAAAGTTTGGACATTGGTGGATTTACCTTATGGCAAGAGGGCCATTGGAACAAAATAGGTGTACAGAAACAAGAAAGATGAGAGAGGTATTGTGATTAGAAATAAGGCAAGACTGGTTGTACAGGGTTACACTCAAGAAGAAGGAATAGATTATGATAAGGTTTTTGCTCCTGTTGTTAGGATTGAAGCAATTAAGCTGTTCTTAGCTTATGCCTCATTCAAAGATTTTGTTGTGTACCAGATGGATGTGAAGAGTGCATTTCTGTATGACAAAATTGAAAAAGAAGTTTATGTCTGTCAACCTCTAGGATTTGAAGATCTAGAGTTTCCTGACAAAGTTTACAAGGTAGAAAAGGCATTATATGGTCTACATTAAGCTCCTAGAGCCTAGTATGAGACTCTATCTACCTATTTATTGGACACTGGATTTCAAAGAGGTCAGATTGATAAGACTTTCTTCACAGGCTAAAAGACAAAAGCAAGGCTAAAGATGGATAGAACATGAGAACCTTTTAAAAAAGAAAGATCAAATTTTAGTGGATGAAGAAATTGCTCAAAGACTTCAAGAAGAATTGCAAGCTGAATTAGAAGAAGAGGAAAGGCTGGCAAGACAAAAAGAAGAAGAGGATAACTTAATTTCATGGGATAATACTCAAGCTATGATGAAGGCAGATTATGAGTTAGCTCAGAGACTACAAGCAGAAGAACAGGGAGAGTTAAAAATTGAAGAAAGATCAAAACTATTTGTAGAGCTCATGGACAAAAGAAAAAAGAACTTTGCAAAGCTTAAAGCTAAAGAGATCATAAGAAAACCACCAACCAAAGCCCAAAAGAGGGATCAAATGTGTACTTATTTGAAAAATATGGCTAATTACAAGCATAGTCAGTTGAAGAACAAAAGTTCTGAAAAAATTCAGATGTTATTTGACAATACTATGAAGTGGGTAGATTCATTTATTCCTATGGATACAAAGGTTATGAAAGGAAGTAAAAGTCAGGCAGAATGAAGTAAGAAGAGAACAAGAGAAAAACTTAAGTCTAATAATTCAAAGAAGCTAAAGATAGATGAGAATGTAGAAGCTGAAGTGGATGATGAAGCAGAAATGAAAAAGCTTATGGAGATAGTTCCTGATGATGAGGTAGCAATTGATGCTATACCACTAGCCACTAAGTCCCCAATCATTGTTGACTGGAAAATCATCAAAGAAAGAAAGATGGAAATACTATTCAAATCCATTAGAGCTGATGGGTAGTTTTATGGATGGTATTCATCAATGGACTTAGGATGCTTCAGAACATGGACAGAGAGGAAACACTTGGAAGTTGGTTAAAGCTAAACATGGGAATACAAGGCCAGATGAGGCATATGAAAGAGTGTTACGGGGTGATCTGAAGGCGATGTTTGAACCTGATATAGAAAGTGAAGTATGGAAAAATCTTTAAGGTTACAATGTGACGATTTGGAAGCTATTTTCTTCAGTAAGAGTAATTTTGTGAGATATCAGAAATCTGGCTATATCTTTATGCTTGGTTAGAGAAAATGTTTCCCACTCACACCTTCTAACAAGTACAAAAAATGCTCAACAAAAATGCTTCAAAAACTGACCAATTGGAAGGAGATGTGCTTATCAACTCTGAAACTCATGACAAACATCGCAAAGAATCCTGGAAGTGTTTGAATGCATCCTTGGTGATGGTGTAGACTTTTAAATGAAGAAACTGAGATTCAGAAAGAAGAATATCAAGTTTAGGGAGGATTGTTGGTTTAAAAGTTCTTATTGTGTTTGGAAGTAATTGCTGCTAAGTTAGTGCTGCTGGAATAAAAGTTAATGCTGATACTTACAACTGCTAAAGGATTACAACTGTTAGAAGAGTTTTTACTGTCAAAAGGATAAAGACAAGAGAAAGGATTAAGATGAAGATTGTTTATCAAGATTACTTCCGGGATAAGTATGAGATATTTTTGTATAAGATATGTATAAGTTATTTGTTTAGAAGATCATGATTACTTAGGAAAATATTGTAAGCCTGTTAGGACTCCTTGGTGTATAAAAGGAGGTCCTAGGGTATAGAGTTTAATGTACACAAAATACACATTCACATTCATACGCTTTTGATATATAGCTTTAAGGTTGTAAACCCTAGTACTACACAGAATACTCGTATTATTGATAATAATATTGGAGCTTTTTAGTAATATCATTGTTCATACATTGTTCATACAGTTTACTGTTTCGTTAATATTCTTCTAAGTATTAAAGAGTAGATTCTGCATACTCTTTAGTATTCACAAAGTTTCTATCATAGTTGTTTAGATTTACCCAGAGTAACTTAACCTTTACAAGCTAAGGAATCGATCTTAAGTTGGGATCAACAAGTTACTTGCTGAGAGACGTTTGGGACATTAGACTGATGGTTAGGTCTAGATGTTAGTAGTGGGAAATAAAATAATCATAAATCATGTACCCATTATGGGATGATTGTAACCAAATGATGCTTTTATATATGATATGAAAAGCTTGTTTTGATTCTCTCGCGTGTTTGTCTTTATTGTTATTTACTTGTTCTAGCAAAACATGTTCTATTGTATTTTCCTTTATAAACCGTATTTACCATTTACAGTGTCTATATCTCATATCGAATCTTACCACGTGTTATGTCTTGTGATGTAGAACATGACTATCACTCGTTCTGGTTTGACCTCGGAGGCAATCGAAGAACTCGTTAACCGATGAGTGGAAGAAGTGTTGGCTACTTATGAGGCAACCTGTGCAGCCAATGCTTTAGAGGCTGAAAGTTAAAGCCAAAACGACAGTGACAGCGATAATGGAAATGGTGGAAATGGAAATGGCGGAAATGGAAATGGTGGAAATGGAAATCCAAATGAGAATGATAGAGGTTCTAGGCCTGTTGCACGAGAGTGTAAATACAGACTCCTGAAAGTGTCAAACCACTCCCAACTTCTAGGGATGGAAGGAGTTGCGGGTTGATAAGGTTCAGGTGCGTTTGACGAAGATGAATAACTGGGTTTCCATATCAGCAATTGTCCAGAGAAATATCAAGTTAAGTATGCTACTTGCACCTTGTTAAACAGTGCGCTAACTTGGTGAAACTCACATAAGAGAACCATTGGAACTGATGCTGCGTTTGCCATGTCATGGAAAGAGCTCATGAAGTTAATGGCTGAAGTGTATTTCCCAAGAAATGAAATTCAAATGATAGAGTCTGAGCTGTGGAATTTGACTGTGAAGAACAATGATTTGGCTGCTTATAATCAGAGATTTCAAGAGTTGACTATGTTGTGCACCAAAATGGTTCCTGAGTAGGAGGATCGAGTTGAGAGGTTTATTGGTGGTCTCCCGGATAATATCCAGGGGAATGTGATTGTTGTAGAACCTACAAGACTCCAAGATGCTGTTCGTATTACCAACAATTTAATGGATCAAAAGTTGAAGGGTTATGCTACGAAAAATGCTAAAAACAAGAGAAGGTTTGAGGTCAACCAGAAAGACAACAGTGAGCAGCAACCACCATTCAAAAGACAGAATGTTAGAAGTCAGAACATGGCAAGTGCCTATACGACTGGTAATAATGAGAAAATAAGATATGCTGGGCCTTTGCCTTACTGCAGCAAATGTAAGCTACATCACGAAGGACCATGCACTGTGAAGTGTGGGAAGTGTAACAAGGTCATGCATATGACCCGAGATTGTAAGAATGCAGTTGCTGTCCTAGCTACTCAGAGAGCTCCAGTAGTGAATCAGAGGGTTCCTACTTGTTTTGAGTGTGAGAGGCAGGGACACTACAAGAATAAGTATCCTAAGTTGAAGAATCAGAACAATGGAAACAATACTAGAAACAAGAATAGGATTGGTGAAGCAAGAGGAAAAGCACATGTGCTAGGTGGAGGAGACGCTAACCCTGATTCCAAAGTTGTCATGGGCATGTTTCTTCTCAACAACCATTATGCTTCTGTATTATTTGATTCGGGTGCCAATCGAAGTTTCGTATCGACCACTTTTAGTACCTTGCTTGATATAATCCCTGATACTTTAAACATTAGCTATGCTGTCGAATTAGTCAACGGAAGAATCTCTGAAACGAATACCGTACTTAGAGGATGTACGTTAGGATTGCTAGGTCACCCATTAAATATTGACCTAATGCCAGTAGAACTTGGTAGTTTTGACATCATCATCGGCATGGATTGGTTAGCGAACCATCATGCGGTGATCGTGTGTGATGAAAAGATTGTGCGGATTCCCTATGGAAATGAAGTCTTGATAGTCCAAGGTGATAGAAGTAACAAAGGAAAGAAGTAAAAGTTGAGCATTATATCATGTACTAAAACTTAAAAATATATTAAGAGAGGTTGCCTAATTTTTCTGGCACAAATTACGAAGAAGGAAACCAAAGACAAGTCGGAGGAGAAGCGACTTGAGGATGTGCCGACGGTGCGGGACTTTTTGGAGGTCTTTCCAGAAGACTTGCCTGGATTACCGCCAATGCGACAAGTCGAATTCTAAATCGAACTTGGTCTAGGTGAATGCTCCGTGTGGCAACGAGCCGTATACGATTTAGCACCGATGAAACTGCAAGAATTGTCCACTCAACTACAAGAACTTTCTGACAAAGGGTTTATAAGACCAAGTTCCTCACCCCGGGGAGCCCCAGTCTTGTTTGTCAAAAAGAAAGATGGATCATTTCAGATGTGTATCGATTACCGTGAACTAAACAAGCTGACTGTGAAGAACCGATATCCACTTCCGAGAATCAACGACTTATTTGATCAATTGCAAGGATCAAGTGTTTACTTGAAGATCGACTTGAGGTCTGGTTATCGCCAACTCAGAGTTCGTGACGTGAGGATAATCTAAAGACGGCGTTTTGGACTCGCTATGGCCACTCAAGTTCAAAGTAATGCCGTTTGGTTTGACTAAAGCACCGGTTGTATTCATGGACATTGAGGAATCGGGTGTGCAAACCATAATTAGGTTAAGTTCGTGATCGTTTTCATTGAGGACTCTTGATCTCTCCAAGTTGCGTGAAAGGAGCATGTAGAACTTATTAAGTTAATTTTTTTTTAGGAGGTTGTTAAGTAGGAAGAATTTACGCGAAGTTTTTCAATGTGTGAATTTTGGCTATCGATGGGGCACAATTTATTGGTCAGTGATTGATAGTTGAAGGCATTCACGTGGACCCAGTAAGATTGAGTCATCAAGGATTAGGGAATAGCCCAAAAACTCCGCACATAAATTCATCAATTTTTAGGTCTTGCCGGCTATTACCGACGATTTATTGAAGGTTTCTCATAGATTGTTAAACCTATGACGAAGTTGACTCAGAAGAACGTGAAGTTTGATTAGAGTGAAAAGGCAGAAGCCGCATTTCAACTGTTGAAGTAGAAATTGTGTAGCGCACCGATCTTGGCATTACCCGAAGGTAGTGAAAACTTTGTGGTTTACTGTGATGCTTCTCGCAAGGGGTTGGGCGCAGTTCTGATGCAAAGGGAGAAAGTCATTGCCTACGTGTCACACCCCCAAACGGGGCCTGGACGAAAACACGTGTCCGGGGATATGACGTCATAATATTCATCACACAAGATACAAAGAACGACCACTAAGGGTACGTTTAAAAATCCAACATCGTTGCATTCAACAAAAATAGTTAAAGTTTTACATAAGTTCATAGATAATATGCGAAAGTGATTAAAAGTTTTAAAGTTTGACAACGATGTTAACATATATAATAATAATTCTTAAAAATCGGTCCAATGCAAGGCAACACCATAAAGCTGAGCAAAAGTACATCCACAAACTATGCACTGAGAAAAAACATGCTAAAACGTAACATAAAGTGGGTGTATTATTTGGTTTGAATTTAATAATAAGAGTGGACCACAAGTTCATTTGGACGTGACAGTTATAACAGATACAATTCACATTAAAAAGTATTTTATGTTGCGCTAAGCTCATGACACGGGCTCAATTCGTATGCATTATTATATGCCAAACAAGATACTAATTGCCCTAAAGGTATCTGACCAAGATCACCTAGTGAAATCCGACATGGTATATATTCGTTTGTTCGTGTCTCCTGAATCTAGTAAGCGCTACTTACCCGGATAGAGATAATTAGTCCCGATAGATCTATTTACAACATTCGCGCTCACTCAACCGGTCCTTCGGTCAAGAAATTGACGGTTCATGATAGTTCGGGCACATTAGTGGGTCTATTCGTAAACTTAGGTAACACGTAATTTCAGGAAAATGCAAGTAAAGTAACTGTGTCCATAGTTTAAAAACAAAGCAATGTTTCTCCACTCCAAATAGTAAAGTAAACAAAATTGTAAAACGTTGGGCTATGTACTACTTTAGCAAATGGTGAGGATTATATATCAATGAAGTGATTTATGCCAAGAGGTCTACTTGAGACTAAATCAAGAGCGTCTTTAGAAAGACGATAAGTATACAAATTGATACGAATGTTATAAGAGAAAAAGTCTTCCATAAGTGTTTGTGCCTTGCTTAATTAACTCAAAAATGTGACTAAATAAAATTAGAGTGTTTTTTTCGTTAAAGTTTCAGCGTTAACCCAATAAAATTACATTTTTAGTAAAGTTTTTTGTTTCTATTTTAGGAAAGTTTTTAGTTTCAGGACGTTAATACCGTCTCCTAAATTTGCTTAATCCATATTTCCTCAACCGCACTAGATAATCCTAAACGTTTAACTTCCATGTCTATCTTGCTAAAATTCACTAAACTTACTATTTTTATTAACCTTGACGATTTTCCTAAAATATGTTAACGACGTTTTTAATGACACTAATCAATTATATGTGTTACGCTATGTTTCGTAGTATTTTAAAAGCTTCCAAAATATCTCGTAAGTGGGGTTCCAAATAACTCATTTTACTATCACTCAGAACCTATATTAATTATTTTGCCGAAAAATGTTTCAAGTTTCATTTCGTTATATCTTGTTCGTTTTAAGTCCGATTTTAGTGTACAATATATGAAAATCTATCTAGTCAAAACGAGCTCTCCAAAAACAGCTTTTACGGACTAATGAAACATCCCCTAAGTCAATCAAAACCTCAAAAACAATTAGAATCTGAAACTATGTATTTCACAAAACGCTTTTAAAAATCACACCAAACTTCACAACAATGCCTAATCTAGCCTAATCTCCATTCACAACTAATCCACAACCAAACCACACCTAAAGCTAACCTAATCCCTTCATTTCTATTGTTGCAACTCACTTTTCAACTCACCTCACCAAGATAATAAAGTCATAAACATATTAATTCCATTTTTTATAAAAGATGACAAGATATTATTTTATTTCTTTTTGAAAAATCAACACAAACACCATAGGAATCATAGATCTATGCATGAACATAAACATATGTAGGATGAAAGTATAAGTTTCAAGATAAGCTTATAAATATGAAGAACAAGCTTAAAAACCCACAAGAATGACGATAGAAGACTTGGATCTTGAAAAACCCTAAATTTGTAGATTTTGAAGTAAACCCTTAAATCAATGAACCAATACTTTAAACCACCTTAGAACACCTTAGGAAAGAACCTAGTATGCTTGGATTATGCAAGAAATCAAAGAAAATCAACCCCTATAAGGGGTGTTTATTGTCGTGAGCTAGCAAGAAGAAAGAGGGAGAGAAAAGAAATTTTAGAGACTATGAAATGAGAAGTGAAACCCTAGTTAGGAGAATGCAAAGTATTTATACGAAAAAGGCTAGGTTAAGAGCTAATGACAAGTCAACAAGGGTGCAACCAAAT
>BQNB010021385.1:4393-64327 GCA_026074375.1 Tanacetum coccineum | reverse complement strand
TGAATGAGAATAAGATCAAAAAGTACTTAGAAGAGATTGAAACCATAAATATTGAATGGATCATAGGGTGTCAAAGCTTATTGTTGAGAATGAGCATTTGCAACAAACCTATAAGCAACTTTATGACTCGATTAAAATAGCACGTATTTGATCAAAAGAACAATGTGATGATTAAATTAATCAAGTCAATCTAAAGTCTGTGGAAATTTCTAATTTAGATGCTAGTCTTCAGAAAAAAAGTTTTGGTAATTACAGCTCTCAGGGATGATTTAAGGAAACTTAAAGGAAAAGCTCTAGTTGATAATGACGCTACAAAACACCCTAGTGATCCAGAAATGCTTAAGATTGATGTGGAACCAATAACCCCTAAATTGTTGAAAAAACAGACAGCTCACTCTGCCTATATTAAGCACACTCAAGAAGAAGCTACCATTCATAGGGATCTAGTTGAACATGTTAAATCAAAATATCCACTAGATCAATCCTTAGAATCTGCCTGTAGGTATGTTAAACTAGTTTAGGAAAACATTAGTAAAACCTGCCCTAGTATCAACAATGCTAATGGAAAATTAGTGGCTGTGACCCCAAAGAACAAGGACAAAAGCGTTAGATTCACTAAGCCCGTCACATCCTTAGAAAACACAATCATAAAAACAACATCTACATCAAACCTAGTTTCTAACAAACCTATGTTGTCATCTACAGGAGTAAAACCGTCTACTAGTGCTAGCGGATCATAGCCTTCAGGCAATACAAAGAAAGATAAGATTTGGCAAACACCAAGTAGTGCTCAGAAGAATAAAGTAGAAGCCCACCCTAGGAAAGTTAAATCTAGTTTGAAAAATAAAGATTGTGTTGTTCAACCTAAAGGAACTGCTCATGTGCATCATTCCATTTGAAAATGAAACACCTAAGCCTATTATAACATTTGTTTACTTAAGGAAACCCAGGAAATCTAAAACTAATGTTCCTATTAGCAAATCTAAGGTTCTTAAATCTGTATCTGCTAACAAAAAGGAACCCAGTTCATCTTAAGGATCTATAGTTTTCGATGTTCCATCTTCCTCTCTTGCTGAATGCAGGTTGTCCAAATTGTTCTCTGGTATTTGGACTCCGGCTGCTCCAAGCATATGACCGGAGATCGCTCTTAGCTCACCAATTTTGTCAATAAGTTTTTGGGTACAGTCAAATTCAGAAATGATCACGTGGCAAAGATATTGGGATATGGTGATTATCAGATTGGGAATGTTACGATCTCAAGGGTTTACTATGTGGAAGGACTTGGACACAACTTATTCTTCGTTGGGAAATTTTGTGACTCGAACCTTGAAGTTGCTTTTCGACAACACACCTGCTTCATTCGTAATTTAGAAAGTGTTGATCCATTGACTGGATCTCGAGGAAACAATCTGTATACACTGTCTCTTAGAGATATGATGGCGTCTTCTCCTATATGTCTCTTGTCAAAGGCCTCAAAGACTAAGTCCTGGCTATGGCACCGACGTCTGTCTCATCTAAACTTTGGTGCAATCAACCATTTAGCTAGACACGGTCTTGTTCGAGGTCTCCCTAAGCTTAAATTTAAAAAGGACCATATGTGTTCTGCTTATGCAATGGGCAAAAGCAAGAAGAAACCCCGCAAACCTAAATCTGAAGACACCAACCAAGAAAAACTCTATCTTTTACACATGGATCTTTGTGGACCAATGCGTGTCACAAGTATTAATGGAAAGAAGTAAATCCTCATCATTGTAGATGATTTCTCTCGATTTACATGGGTTAAGTTCTTAAGGTCAAAAGATGAAGCTCCAGATTTCATAATCAAGTTTCTTAAGATGATCCAAGTGTGGCTTAAAGTACCTGTCCGACGCATAAGAACAGATAATGGAACTGAACTTGTTAATCAAAGTTTGCGTGAATATTATGAGAAAGTTGGTATCTCTAATGAAACATCTGTTGCTCGCTCTCCACAGCAAAATGGTGTCGTTGAAATACGTAATCGTATGCTAATTGAAGCTGCCCGCACAATGTTTATTTATGCAAAAGCTCCATTTTTCTTATGGGCAGAAGCAGTTGCTACCGAATGTTACACCTAAAATCGTTCCATTGTACGTCTTCGTCACCGAAAAACACCATATGAGCTTTTACATGACAAACCTCCTGACTTATTATTTTTCCATGTATTTTGTACACTCTGCTATCCGAAAAATGATAGTGACAATCTGGGCAAGTTACAACCAAAAGCTGACATTGGTATTTTCTTTGGCTATGCACCTACAAAGAAAGCATTCTGAATTTTCAACCGACGTACCAGATGAATCATTGAGATAATTCATGTAGATTTTGATGAGCTGACTGCGATGGCTTCTAAACATAGCAGTTCAGGACCCACACTTCATGAAATGACTCCTGCAACATTCAGTTCAGGACTTGTGTCAAACCCTCATCCTTCAACACCGTTTGTACCACCTTCAAGAAGTGATTGGGATATATTTTTTCAACCGATGTTTGATGAATTACTCACTCCTCCACCTAGTATTGATAACCCAGCCCTTGAAGTCATTGCTCCAATTGCTGAAGTAGTTGCTCCAGTTCCCATTGTATCAACCAGTTCACCTTCCTCAACAAATGTTGACCAAGATGCACCATCACCTAGTAACTCTCAAACAACACCCGAAACTCAACATCTCGTCATTCCTAATGATGTTGAAGAAGACAATCATGATATTGAAGTTGCACATATGGGTAATGATCCGTACTTTGGTATCCCAATTCCAGAAGTTCCTTCTGATCAATCTTTATCAACGGATTCTATTCATACAATTGTGCATCCTGATCACCAAATTTCTAAACATAATAGCAAATGGACTAAGATCATCCACTTGAAAAGTAATCGGTGAACTCGCTAGACCAGTTTCCACAAGGCTACAATTACATGAGCAAGCTCTTTTCTGTTACTACGTTGATTTCTCGTTCATGTTAAACCCAAGGACGTATAAAGATGCTTTGACTTCATTCATGCTGGATAGAGAAATGCAGAAGAGTCAATGATCGTTCGAATGCTTGAAGTATGGGAGCTGTACCCCGACCAAAAAAAGTTATGGTTGATTACTTGAGTGGATCTTACAAAGTGAAGTAGACGAACTAAGAGGTATTCTAAAGAACAAGGCTCGATTAGTGGCTGGTAGTTATTGTCAAGAAGGGGAATTAAGTTTTAAGAGTCTTTTGCTCTGGTTGCAAGATTAGAGGCAATAAGGATTTTTCTCACATTTTCCGCTCACATGAACATGGTCGTATACCAAATGGATGTCAAGACCGCGTTTCTGAATGGTAATTTACGGGAAGAGGTTTATGTAAGCCAACTGGACAGTTTTGTGGATCTAGATAACCCCAATCATGTATACAAGCTAAAGAAAGCTCTTTATGGGTTGAAACAAGCTCCACGCGCGTGGTATGACATGTTGTCTTCTTTCCTGATATCCCAAGACTTCTCCAAAGGCTCAGTAGATCATACTCTATTTATTCGTAAGGAAGGCAAAGAATTACTTCTAGTACAAGTATATGTCGATGATATTATCTTTGCTACATCTACACCTAAACTTTGTGACCAATTTGCTAAAATTATGTGTTCAAAATTTAAGATGTCAATGATGGGCAAAATCTCATTTTTGTTAGGAGTACAGATTTTTCAAAATCCCAAAGGCATCTTTATTAACCAGACAAAATAAGCCCTTGAATCCTTAAAGAAATATGGTTTTGACTCTTGTGACCCAGTGGATACTCCCATGATGGAAAAATCCAAACTGGATAAGGATAAAGAAGGGAAAGCAGTTGGTCCGTCACACTATCGTAGTATGATTGGCACCCTCCTTTATCTTATAGCCAGTAGAACTGACCTACAATTTGCTATATGCATGTGTGCCCGGTATCAGGCTAGGCCTACCGAAAAGCACTTACTTGCGGTCAAAAGGATCTTTCGATATCCACGAGGAACCGTTAATCGGGTACTATGGTATCCGAAGGATTCTTCAATTGCACTAATAGCATTTGCAGATGCGGATCATGCTGGTTGTCAAGATACACGCCGTAGCACATCTGATAGTATGCAATTCTTAGGAGATTGATGGTTCCAATAATTATTCATTTCACAAGAAAGATTGAGATTTAAAGATCAAGAGAAAAACTGGAAAGAAAAATAATGAATGATTATTAAACTTACAAGAGATATGAGTTTTGTGTTTACAGAGATCATCACATACCCTAAACCTTGACCTGTGAAGGGTATTTATTACCCTCAAATGGGCCGGCCATATGGGCCTTTGGATGGGCTTTTTGGGCTTTTTCTTTGTCGGCCCGATTACATTAAACATCATTAATTAACTAGCTAGTAAATGCTAAACAACTACGAGTGACCGAGACTTCTTTATTTCTAACAATCTCCCCCTAAGGGAGGTCACTCTTGATTTGCAAAATTAAGTCGTAGCATCCAATGTAGATTTCTTCAGCTCGTAGTCCTTGTAATCTTCCCTTGATATTCTGTGCTTGTTGTAGCAATCTTCATTTTGACTTTAATCTTTAGAGCTTGTTTCATCATGACTTGATAACTTGATTCTAATATTTGATTCCATGAACTTCATGTGGTCTTTACTTTAATTTGCCATTTGCTGAACTTTGGACCGACATGCTCAAACTTGTTGTAATCTTGAAAGCTTTTAAGTTCTTTCTTCTTCAATTCTTCATATCTTTATCATTTTGAAGAAGACTTTGATTTCAGAGGTGTGGAAGCTTTAAGTATTTAGCTTTCTTGATATCTTTGAGTCTTTGAGTATGAGCATGGTGGTTTTATCGTTTCCTGAGTCGTTTGTCCGAAATTACAAAAAAATTGATCACCAACAAAACTTTTATATGAAAATCATTAAATGTGTTCTTAGAAAAACATTTTTTAAACACATTGAGGGTTTTATATTTTGAAGGGACCGAGTATAAATAAAGATACTCAATCTTTTCGGTTGTAATAACCTCCGATTCCTTGAGGATCGATGATTACAGTACGAGTACTGCACCTGTGATATGGTAGATTCATTATAAGAACCTCCTTGACAGGTTTTCCAGCTCAAAGCCTTTAAGTCCTCCAATATACCGAAGATTAGATTCCCGTTATGCTTGTGTTCTCTAGACACCAATGTCGTAGACTTAACACATAAGAAACATTGCTAACTACTTGAATGGTAAAGAGTGGAGTCAGAAACAGTTACTATCTGCTGGACTTTTATAATTTGTGGCGTTCAGCATAAACCTATATCTAGAGCTTATTAGGTTCACTTGCAAACAAAGGGTCGTCCTCTTATAATTATTATGTAACGTAAAAGTTATGGCAAAAAATACTTGAAAAATAGTCGATAGTGTGATGAAATCGTTTGAAACATAACGAAAGTTTTGCAGAAGATACTAATCAGGTCAAATTAGCAGTAACCTTGTCAAATCGCCCTTTAAGATCATTTGATGGAAAATGCTTTGATAATTCTTAAAAAACGATACGAATGTGAAAGCTTATACCTGCCTAAAATCGTTTAACATGATCAAACACTCAACAATATCTATCAATTTTAGAAAGATATCCCGAGGGATATGAGATGATACATTCCCATGCAATTTCTGCTATCCAAGATCACATATATGAAACCAAGATCATGAAGCAAAAGATTCTTTGTAGATTATCAAGATACTTGTGTATAACACAAAAGTTTTTGTTTTTGACATTTTAGATTATAATATTTTTGCTCCCCCTTCACATGTGCCATCGATATTTGAAAAAGTTGTTTTGCACATGCAAGGTTCAAGCTATCTCATATAAACAATCAAATCATTAGTTATCAGTAAATTTTAAGTCACATTTTCTCCCCCGATCAAAAGTATGCAACTTTTGTATGGTTTTGATCAACAATGGACTTAAAATAAATTTAAGCTCCCATCAATCAATGAAGATATATATATACTACTTTAACACACAGATATTCAATAAATATTGAAACGAAACCTGAAATATACGTAGACGAGAGTGATAAATAATTCTGTCTGAAGAAGCAAGCCTTCGTGGTTCTTCCAATTGTTCTGCAACAGATTTTCTCACTGCAAGATTAAATACTTCTCAAGTAAGAAGAACGGATGTGTCCAAAAATCCTTTGTGAGTATTTCCTGCAAGATCGTTAGTAGCACTGATTCTCCCCCTCAAACATTGACCCGTTTTCTATTTAAAAAGTTGTAGTCATTGTTTGAGTTGTAGTCATTAGTTAGCATACAAATCATTAGCATTTACAGGATCATTGACAGCCTTTGTTTCTGCATTAGGGGGACTGCCGGTGGAAATGTCCTTCATAGTTTTTCTATCTTTTAGTTGTAACTTAGTGAGAGGCTTTCTTTAAGAGAACCTGGTGTTACAATGGACATTAATCGCAGGTTCACTAGTACTAACGCTTCCTGGTTTTTCTAAAGGCACTACTTCAGGTTTAGTGATCCTAGTTAAAGGGCACGTATCACATAAAGTAAATTTTCTTCTTGTGGGCCTCCACATAGAACCAACACTAGCAAATATTTTGGCAGTAGCTTTCCAAACTTGCTTCACAGTCGCATCATTATTGACCTTAGGGTTTTTAGCATTCAAGAATTCAAATTTTTAACATCAACAATCCATGTTGAATACAAAAACCTAAACATTCATTACATATGATTGCAACAGAAACAGACTTCGAAATAAATCCAGTACGTTTAACGCTCAAACTAGAATCAACACGATTCCTTTTATTCAAATTCCTAAAGGGATTATCTACTCTCTTCACGTTCTCACTCCTAGCTGGCAAATTCCTATGGGTCTTCGCTAGCATTGTAAGATTTGGACTTGCTAGCTTCAGTGACAGATTTTATTCCTGTAGAAAGATTTACACACACGTTAGTCTTTTTAACTAAAGATACTGTCTCTTTCTAGGTAAAGGAGTATTGGCTTCCCTATTGTTTCTTTTCTAAGGAGGGATATACTTGGGCGTCATGGCATACAAGCCAGTAGGAGATAGTACTGTGGGTTTATCAGGGACGCTGCTTTATTACTCTATTACTATTCCTTTATGCCTTTAGAATGATACAAATCGAAAAGCTTTTTAATAGACACGTTTTCATCCCTAAGGCTATCATTCTTAAATCCTAACAGCAGTGAGTTCCTCTTTTAACTGAGTATTTTCAGTTTCTAGGGCTTGAAATTCTAGAGTACTCAGGTTGGAGTCGGCACTAACTTCTTTCATGTTACCGATTTGAGCCTTTAACTTCCTGATTAACTCATCTTTCCCTTGAAGCTGATCTTTCAACTTGTTGATTTCAAAAAATTACTTAAGTTCAAGTGGGGAGCTTAAATTGTTACATACCTGTGGATTTTTAAAATTTCATTTGTACTTTAATAAATTAAGCTCGAGTTCTGTTATTTTGTTTCAATGAAATGAAACTATCGATTTTTCTTTTTCAACAGTGGTTGTGCACCTTTTAAAATTTGAGCTTCAAGTTCCAGATTTCTGGAGTGTTCCTTAACGCAATTAGATCTAGGTCCAACGCTCATGGGCACAGCAATATCGGAAGTAAGCACAACAGAACAAATATCTTTAGACACAAATTCAGCTAGCAAACACTCATTTTGAATCAGGAGATTTTTATTCTCTATTTCCAAACTCTTCGTATCAATTACACATTGATCATACTCTTTTTCCAGCTCATCAAAAATTTTCATGTATTCAGATACTTCTTTGAAAATATTATCTTCTATACCTTTAACATGTGTTTTAAGTTTTTCATAGAAAAGAATTATTTCTTCTACAAAACACTTTTTGGTATGTTCAAAATGCCACTCCCCATTTGTTATATATGAGGGTGTCGTTCTATCTTTGACAACCTTATCAAACTCTGGAAAACATGCTTTTAACATTTTTAACTGAGTGTAAACTGATCTTGCTGGACGAGTTCGAACAAAGTTAGTTAAGGTTTTGACTGGTTACAATTATAACTTGCAATTCATTGTGGTAACCAATAACCTGTTCTCTAGACAACTGCTTTTATGGCACAATGGTATCATACAAACTATTTAAACTAAGCATATTTTATTGGCTTAGATGACCCTTTACACAACGGGTCTTTCATCCTTTCTAACATCTTAGTTCTACTAACTTCAGCTTGAACTAAGGTCTCTTCACTATCATATACCCTAAAGGGGGTATGTATAGGATCTACAATTACGTCACCAAGATACAGGGCTGGGCTACACAGCTGAGCTGATTTGAGATACATTGGATTACGATGACCAAGAGCAGATTTGTGTAAGTCCTTTATGGAAAAAGTGGGTCATTTAGATAACATAGGAACAGTTTGTACAGGTTGACCATACGATTGTAAAAGTTCCGTGACAACCTTGTAAGTATTTCTCTACCAAATAATTCCCTAGATAACCTTTTCCTCGAGAGCATTTATTATTGGCTTTTAACTTTTCACTTTCTGTTTTCAAAGACTTGTTAGACTCAACATGTTGTAAAAGTTGTTGTTTTAAAGACACAAGTTGTTCTTCAAGGTCAGCATTTCGTTTGTTACGTTCAAAAACCAGTTGTTCTAAATCCTTTTTAACCTTACTTTGTTCTAGATTTTGAACTTGTGTTTTGTATCTCTCAAGCTCAGCTTTTAAGGATCATTAGCAAAAGCTTTGTTCCTCATTAGCTTTAATGTGGCCCACAAGTTGTGACCTCAAATCATCTAGAATAGTAATCACAGATATTCCACCTGGTATGACAGAAGATACATCAGTTGGAACACTTTCGTTGTTTAATTGGTATTGATGATATGGAATTGTGTTATCATTATCATCAATAATCGAATCAACATCGGAGTCTAGTTGTTCTCCCCCGTGTATCTCTTGTGATACCTGAAGATGCATATTATCAAAGAAGTGATTATCATAAGTTTGTACCTCTGAATGAAAGTCAGTATCATTATTTGTGCCCTGTCTAGTATATGGACCAGTCTGCATCAGATTGGCCATGAATGTTGCAGCTACATGAGGTGCTTCATTGACATCAGAATCGTATGCATCCTTATGGCTTACTTCAAATGTCGTGGTGGTAGTGATGGCCAATGGTTCAAGGTTACTTTCCTCCAACATAGGAGGACGGTTATCCGTACCAGCTGCACTTGATTCTTTATCAGTTGTTGCCATCTTGTAATAGATATGAACGGATCTAGAGTGGTTGTTTGATTGTGTGTTTCTTGGATTGAAATCAATTATTGTTCACAGGATTTTATAAATCTTTGATTAAAACCGAGAAAAGAATCGTTTCTTTCGCGGGATTTTACAAAATCAAGAAGAAACCGTAAAACAATAATGAATTGATGTTGAAATAGTCCTCTGATTTTTCTCATGTAGAAGGAAAAAAGAATAAGAATATAATTTCTAAATTTACAAGATTATATCCCTTGAATTTATGAAGCAAATATTTACTTCCAAAAGTAACCGCCAAGGATAAAATCAAATCTTTTGATTTTAGGAAACAAATATTCACTTCCAAAATTAACCGCCACTAGGATAAAATCAAATCCCTTGATTTTAGGAAACAAATATTCACTTCCAAAATTGACCGCCACTAGGATAAAATCAAATCCCTTGATTTTAGAAAACAAATATTTACTTACCAAAAATATAGATCTCTTCCCCTTTTAAAAAATAAGCCGAAACTTTTTTTTTATAAAAACAATAAGCTGAATTTTTTAAAAAAAAAATAAGCCGAAAGTTTTTTTTAAAATAAGTCAAAAGTTTTTTTTTATAAAAACAATAAGCCGAATTTTTTTTTTAAAATAAGGCGAATTTTTTTTAATAAAAATCTAACTCCAAGCAATTGATTACGAAGATCAAAATCGTCAACTCAATTTCTCGTGGACGGTAGCTTTCAAACGCACAAAATAAATTCAATCGAATTGTTGTCAACATATACCACTGGAATCAATTTATTAAAAACAAACCGACTTATTAACCATGTATCATGCAACTTTAAATTGCATTCTCCAATCAAAACATAACAACTTGTATTATGATTTGTGTTATCCTGTTCCGAAGACGCCAACAATAGTTTAACAAACAAATACGTCCAAGCATGTGAAAAGAACAAACAATACCGATGGTCAAACGGACAGTCGACAACCGCGAGTCTGATCAACCAAACGATTTTTTTTAAAGATCGGCCTAAATTTTTTTGATTTTAAAACTTTTGTGGAAATCCAAAAAAAATTAAGTAAAAATCTGATAGATGTATTAAGGCTCGTTCGATTTAATTTTTTTTTCAAACACACAAGATCAAAACACCTACCACTTAGGCTCTTGATACCAATTGATGGTTCCAATAATTATTCATCTCACAAGAAAGATTGAGATTTAAAGATCAAGAGAAAAACTGAAAAGAAAAATATTGAAGAATGATTAAACTTACAAGAGATATGAGTTTTGTGTTTACAGAGATCATCACATACCCTAAACCTTGACATGTAAAGGGTATTTATAACCCTCAAAGGGGCCGGCCATATGGGCCTTTGGATGGGCTTTTCGGGCTTTTTCTTTGTCGGCCCGATTACATTAAACATCATTAATTAACTAGCTAGTAAATGCTAAATAACTACGAGTGACCGAGACTTCTTTGTTTCTAACAGAGATAGACTTGTTAGTTGGTCATCAAAAAGGCAGAAAAGCGTTGTGATATCCAGTACGCAAGCTGAATATATTGCTATGTCGGGATGTTGTACTCAAATCCTTTGGATGAGATCACAGCTTACCGACTATGGCCTTGGATTCAATAAAATTCCAATGTACTGTGATAACAAAAGCGCTATTGCCTTAAGCTGCAACAATGTTCAACATTCCAGGTCGAAGCATATAGACATCAGATTTCACTTTATCAAGGAGCATGTTGAGAATGGGGTGATTGAACTTTACTTTGTCAATACGGAGTATCAACTGGTGGATATCTTCGCAAAAGCCCTTGCAAGAGAAAGAATTGAATTTCTTATCAACAAACTAGGAATGCGGAGTTTTACGCCGGAGACTCAAACAATTGGCAGATGAAGTTGATGAATAGTGGTGGTACCTATTCAAATATCCTATATCATATGTACATATTCTAAAACTATAAAAACCAAAAAGATTTTTCATTTTTAGAAAACTTTTATAAAAAACAAAATACAAGAATATAAAATGTTTAAAACCAAGAAAAAATTTAAAAATGAGAAAAATATAAAAAGAGGTAATAATGGCATTGATCTTCTGAAAAATCGATAATTTACGTTTTAGAAATGTCATTCAAAATGACTGTAAATAAGTTCGAGCAGAGTTTCCAATTTTCAAAACATGCAAATGGCGTGCATTAATTTACAATAGCAACCCGGTCTTCATCCTAAAGGCAAGTATTTCAAAAAGAAAACTTGACCTCATAACAAGAAGTATTTCTCGGCATGTCTACTCATGACCATGCAAAGCGGTGTTTTACTTTGCAACACAACCCGTGCTTCCTATATTACCATAAGTGTACATGTCAGTGCGCTTATGTGTTAAAATAAGAGAAATCTTTTTTTTGGTGTTTGTTTTTTTTAAAGATATAACATTCCTTCATCAGAAAATGTTTTCTTAGAGACATACGACTTCTCAAACAATGACTACAGCTCTTTAAATAGAAAACGGGTCACTGTTGAGGGAAAAATTCAAAAAATTCTCTTCATAATAATCATAGTTAAATTGGCAAAAGTTTTAAACAAATAAACAATAACATTTAAGGAAAGATATTGAGCTTAGCTTTCGTTCCCTATATGTTATGCGTTTTTGCTCTTTAGGGAGTAATTATCAAATATAAGTTTCCTTCGGTGGCATTAGTTTTAAACATTACGGACTATTTGTGTTTTTTGCTTATCTTGTATATGCCTAATAAAACTTAATTACGCAAAATTGATAAGAGTTGAAAACTTGAGGGGCCAAATGTGTTAAACTTGAAGTTTAACACGTTTACACCTACACACACTTAACATAATATTTTTTTTCACCCTCACCAAGAAACGATCGCCATCATCTCCATCTTTATTTCTTGTTATTTTTGAATCTAAGGTATAACTACAAACTCGCTCCACACGTCATATTCATCTCAAACCTTGAAGGAATTTTTTGATTTCATCAGTTTTGAACTCGAAGAACCCTAATTTTCAAATTAGGGTTTCAAAAATTCAAAAGTGTTCAAATCTTCAAATTGATTGAGGAATTTTAATGCCATTGGTGTGTAGACGCATCGTTTAAAGCAGTTTTTTATTTGGAATATATATTAATGTATTCTTGCCATGTTTTTGATCGAAAATTTGAGATTCTGAGCTAGAATGTAGAAAGGTTGTAGGTTTTATGCAAAGAAGATTGTATTCTCTTTATTGAATGATAATAAGCCATAAAAACTTGCCCTTGCTTGTAGTTTCTTGAAAATAGATGCGTTAATGATCAAAAATGCTAGTTTGTTGTATGCTCTTGATGATTCTGTGAATTCAAGATGGTATATTGTGCCTAAATGTTTTCCTTATGCTGAGAATGTCAAAGTTACAAGTTTGCATGCCTAAAAATTCATGTTTGTGAAGTTATATGAGAAACTGAACTAGTCGTTTTTTCTTGTGGGAACCGATCTAGCCATTATCTTTGTGAACCGATCTAGTTCACAATCTTTGGGAACCGATCTAGTTTACCTTCTTAAGGAACCGAATGAGTTGTATCTTTGGAAACCGATCTAAATGAATGTGTTGGGAACCGAACGAGTTGATGTTACTTAAGGAACCGATCTAGTCGCTTCCTTTAGGACCCGATCTAGTCGTTTTCTCTCAAGCACCGATCTAGTCTATTCCTTTAGGAACCGATCTAGTCGCTTCCTTAAGGAACCGATCTAGTTAGTTCCTTTAGGACCCAATCTAGATAAAAGTCTTTGAGACCCGATCTTGACATGTTTATTGAGACCCAAACCAGTCATGTTCTTTGAGACCCAAACCAGTCATGTTCTTTGAGACCCGATCTAGACATGTTCTTTGAGAACCGAACTAGTCCAATTCTTTGAGACCCGATCTAGTCAAGCTCTTTGGGAACCGAACTAATCATGTCCTTTAAGGAACCGATCTAATGGATTTAGACCAAAAACACTTAAGATCAAAATTCAACTTTGAAGGAAAATTAAAACTTAAATTAGCAGGCTAATTAAAATTGGTTAATTAGGCTATCTAATTAAGGTAAAATAGGCTTAAACACAAGGTAAAATCAATTTACATCTTAGGTTATCTAAATTCTCTAGTAGTTAGAAAAACCATGATTCCTAAATTGTTAAAATGGTTGCCTTAATTCCTTAAGCTCATAAGTCTACCTAAGGTGCCATCTAGTGGAATATATCTTTACAAGTGCTAAAAGTCTTAAAGGTCTTAGTTTTCACAACATGATAACACATAAAATGTTAAGATAAAAGGTTTATATAGTAATATATAAACTTGGTTATATATAAACTGTATTGATTCTTTCTTAAGCAGAATAATGGACACCACAAGAGCTGAACAGATTGCATTGGATGACGCTTTAGTTGCTCCTGCCAACCGTCTCAAGATTGGCAAAAGTAATTTTCGACTAAGCTCAGATCTCAAGTCCAAAGAAGTAACTCTTCAAGTGGTCTATGATGTGTTGAAACTCACTCCCTTCTACAAAGCATTCCAGATCTCAACTGATGTTCCAGAAATATACATGCAAGACTTTTGGGCCACTGCTATAGTTCATCATCACTCAATTCGTTTCAAGATGAACAACAAGAAACATATTGTGAATCTTTAGTACTTCAGAGAAATGCTTCAAATATGCCCTAAACTCCCTAATCAGCAATTCGAGGAACTACCCCTTTAAGAGGGAATTCTCACATTTCTAAGAGATCTTGGTCACAGTGGTGAGATTAAAATGATCATCGATGTCAATGTCAACAAGTTGCATCAACCTTGGAGATCATTTGCTGCAGTTATCAACAAATGTCTGAGTGGAAAAAGTACCGGATATGACAGTCTTCTACTTTCTCAAGCTCAAATCCTCTAGGGCATGTACCATAAGAAGAACGTGGACTATGCCTGCCTTATGTGGGAAGATTTCATTTATCAAGTAGAGAACAAGAATGTCAAGAAGAGTAATGAGATGTACTACCTTCGCTTTACTAAAGTCATCATCAACTTCTTCATGGCTAAGGATCAATCAATTCCAAGAAGGAACAATGTAAATTGGCACTATGCCAGGGATGATTACATGTTCACCACGATTAAGGTTATCTACTGGCATGAATACACACAACTGTATGGTGCCATCTTACCTAATGAATTGACAAATGAAGACATCAAAAACTTCGAATCTTTCAAAGAGTACTATGCCATTGCTTCAGGAGCTGAACCTCCAAAAACAAAAGCAAGTGTAAAGAAGAAACAAATTGGATCCGACAAGACAACGACTTCTTCAACCACTAAAGGCAAAAGACTCAAGACTTCAGCAAAAACAACTAAACCTGCCATGAAGAAGCAACCTGTAAAGACGTCTATGGACAAAGGTCTCTCAGTGTTATCTGAAGTTGCTTTAACAAAAGCTGAACAACTGAAGCTGGTCATTGAAAGAAGCAAGACACAAACTCACATCTCTTACGCCAGTGGATCAGGTGCAGATGAAGGAACTGGTAGTTTACCAGGGGTTCCTGATGTACCAACTTATGACTCTGATGATGAACAAATATCTTGGAAGTCAAGTGAAGAAGACAATGATGATGAAGTGCATGTGAGTGAAGACGATGATACTGACAATGATGATGATGATGTTGACAAAGACATTAATGATGACGATGCTGATAATCAAGATAAAGATGATCAAGATGCTGAAAATCCAGATTATGATAATGAGCAAATGGATTCAAACAACAATGGTGATGACTTTGTTCATCCCAAGTTCTCAACTCATGATGAAGAAGAAAGCTTTGACCCTAGAGTTCAAACACCCTCACATGTTGAATCTACTGATGATAAAGATAGTGATGAAGAAGTTCAAGGAACGAATATTGAGGACGAAGAGATGGATGAAGAGGCAACACATGAAGAGGAAGAATCAAATGAGCTATACAGGGACGTGAACATTAATATGGAGGGAAGAGATACTGTGATGACAGATGCTCTACTACCTAATGTTCTAGGAACTCAAATAGCAGAAGATACTCATGTGAAAATCACCGCTCCAGTCATTCCTGAAGGCCAACAACAGAGTTCTTCTGTGTCATCTGGCTTCATCTCTAACATGCTCAACCCTAGACCAGATACAGGTATTGACTCAATATTTGCTCTTAACATTGAGGCAACTTCACTTGTAGATGTTTCGGTCACCACTACTGCTGAGCCACCTATTGTGTCTGCAACAACTCTTCCTCTACCACCCACTCCTATCATTACACATATGCAACAAACACCAGTTCCCACACCAACAACTGTTCCAAGCTCCTCCCTGCAAGATCTTCCCTACTTTGGCTCTTTATTCGGGTTTGACCATAGACTTAAATCTTTGGAAACCGACTTCTCTGAGTACAAGCAAACGAACCAATTTGTTGAAGCAGTTTCTTCCATTCCTGGCATTGTTGATGCGTACCTCGCCAACAAGATGCATGAAGCCGTCAAAACTGTTGTTCAGTTACAATCCGAAAGACTCAGAGATGAAGCCCAAGCTGAAAATGCAAACTTCCTCAACAAACTTGATGATAACATTAAGAAAATAATCAAGGATCAAGTCAAGGAACAAGTTAAGGCTCAAGTCTCCAAGATTTTGCTAAAAATTGAGAAGACAATAAACGAACAACTCGAAGATGAGGTTATGACTCGTTGATCCATTGAATCCAAGACATCTCTTGCTATAGCTGCCAACCTATCTGAATTAGAGTTGAAGAAGATTCTCATAGAAAAGACGGAGAGCAATAAGTCAATCCACATATCTGATGAATAAAAGAATCTCTACAAAGCACTGGTTGACGCTTACGAAAGTGACAAGCTCATTCTTGACACTTATGGTGATACTGTCTCGTTTAAAAGACGAAGAGATGATGAGGATAAAGACGAAGAACCCTCCGCTGGATCAAACCGGGGGTCCAAGAGAAGACGAGCTAGAAAAGAACCTGAGTCAACCAGTACACTAAAGGAAAAGACACCCAAGTCAACTGGCAAGTCAACTAAAGGGTCCAAATCTCTTCACAAGTCTGCTGGCGAGTCTGCTCATGCAGAGGAGCCAATGCACACCGCCAAGGATTTGGAAGAACCCGCACATCAGGAGTTCAAAACTGGAGCTACTAAAGATCAACCAGTTGATGAGACCCCTCAGCCTTCTGATTGGTTTCAGAAACCCACTAGACTTCCATCTCCCGATCGTGATTGGAACAAGACTTTGCCTACTGATCATGGACTAGTTCAACCTTGGTTAAGCAATCTGGCTTGAAAGAAGGTCCTCGTGAATCATTTGATGAGCTAATGGATACTCCTTTAGACTTCTCATCATTTATGATGAATCGGCTCAAAGTTGATACTCTAACACCTGAATTATTAGCCGGTCCAACATTTGAGCTGATGAAGGGTACATGCAAGAGTTTGGTTGAACTAGAATACTTCTTTGAAGAAGTCTACAAGGCAAGCACGAATCAACTGGATTGGAACAACCCTGATGGTCAACAATATCCTCATGATCTGCGAAAGCCACTACTATTGATACCTAACTCTCACGGTCGTCAAGTCATTCCATTTGATCACTTCATCAACAATGACCTTGTGCATCTATCTGGCGGTTTCTCAAGACATACTTATGCAACTTCCGTTACAAAGACCCGGGCTGCAGATTATGGTCATATCAAATGGATTGAAGATTTGGTCCACAATACAATGTGGAGTGAAGTGCCGGTCAACTACGACAAACATGCACTCTGGGGAATTTCTCATTGGGGACGCAAACGTCAACAATTCTATGGATTTGCTGCTAACAGGGAATCTGCTTGTGATGTCTACTCCAAACGTAGAATCATTGCTGTGACAAAGCTTCAAATTGTCGAATGGCACGGCTACAAACATTTGGATTGGATCATCGTTCATAGAGATGATGACAAGCTATATACATTCAAGGAAGGTGACTTCAAACGGCTTCGCCTTCAAGACATCGAAGACATGCTAATTCTTCTTGTTCAAGGCAAGGTGACGAATCTCAATGTTGAAGATCGTCTAGCTTTTGGTGTCTCTCTGAGGATGTTTACAAGAAGTATTGTCATCCAAAGGCGTGTTGAAGATCTTCAGTTAGGTGTCCAGAGTTACCAAAAGAAGCTCAACATCACAAAGCCAGATACATACAAATCTGATCTCAAATGCAGGGATGCCTATACAGCATATTCCAATCCCAGAGGCTTCATCTATTAGAACAAAGACAAGAAGAACAAGTTGATGTGTATTGATGAACTCCACAAGTTTAGTGACGATACACTCGATGATGTTCGAACTGCTCTTAATGATCGTCTGAAAGGGATTAGGATGGAATATCTACCACAGATAATATGGAAAGAGAGTGATAGGGAACGAGCAAAAGCTATGATCTAGGCGATCGACAAACGGCTCAAGTCGAGGAGGATAATGAGAAGTTTGGAAAGATTTGTTGGTGGGAGACCAGACGGGGGTGACCTTTGGCTGCTACAAAGGACCATATGATTTATCATATGTTGTCCTTATCAATAAAAGGTTAATCCTTGTACATAATAAATAACTTGTGAAATTTGTATATATGTAGTGTAGTTATTAAGCTGATGTTAAGGAGTGCTTGAGTACAAAATTTTCAAGAATTTCTTAGTAAATTTAAAAAAAATTCAAAATATTGTACTCAGCACTGTCTTATAAACCCTCAAAAATTGAGGGGGAGCATTAAAATGTTCCTGTTAGATATTATGTAACATTTTGTCCCCGAACGTTTAATCAATTGATATCCAAAATATCAAGGGATTAACATTTTGGATAAGGGGAGAAAATGTGATTAAACTGAATCTAACTTGTACTGAAATGTGATCATATAAAATGGACTCAATGCACTCTACACTTAGCATGTACTACGATTACGATGCACATGTTAAGGGGGAGCTTTTAGTGATGATGAAAAACTCTCAAAGTGTAAATCTTTTGATATTTATATCAAACACTTTGATTGAACTTTTCAATGGTTTTGAAGGATTGTGATGGAATACCCAAAAGACCGACCATGTACTTAAATTTATGGAGTTATAAGGTGGTTAGGCATAGGTATTCAAATCCCATGATCCAGCCAGAACCGGAGGGATCTACCCAGGGATATCCACTAGTTAGTGTAGAAGTCCTTAGGTATGATACAAAAGGAGTAAAAGTGAGAATAAGGGAATAGTGCCAACTGAGATGGAGCTAATACTGGAACAAACCCAACAAGGTATTAGTCATGAAGTCTCGGTAAGCGCTGAAGGGGTTGAAGAATGAAAAAGAAATGTAATGATAAAGGGTGAAAAGAAAGAAGCCCTCCATACACTTAGGCAGAAACCGGGTCAATACATAAACTGTCGAAAACACTAAGGTGTTGTCTGACATTGAAGACAGTCATGGACCCAGTGACGCTATGCAAAACCCTCCCTAGCCACTTAAGGTCTCTCAACAGACTCTTGTTTCATTTCTCACAGAGATTACACGCATTTCTATCAACTCTCTCACTCCGAGTTAGTTAATATTGAAAAGGTGGCAGTCTGCTCCAACCTCCGATCACTAAAAACAAAGTGCACTATTGAGTCTAGAGCCAAAAGAGATCATCCATAAATATCATTAGGACACTTGTCAAATTATGCTTGCTAAGTCACACAATGTGAATAAAAAGATATATATTAAGAGTCCTACGCATTATCCTTGTGATATATCGTATCACAATACTAGGGAGCTTCATATTAAGGGGTTTCATCTTGGTATTACGTTCTGACTGAGTTGTTGGGTTTACGATTTAAAGTGCCCTAGCTCCTCAAACGTTTACTGAATGACCTCTGAATTATGATGGCCCGAACGGTGATACAATACTCCATAATAATTCAATCAAAGATATACATTATACTTTATAAAGTTTTGAAACATAACAATCAAACTAAGACTTGACATATTACCCCAGGTTGCGTGTGACGAAGCCGTTACTTTCATTTCATATACCTTTGCTATCAATCAAATTTCCCTATACTGTTAAGGTGAGTTCATAGCCTCGCATTTCAATCTTTCAAATGTTTTATAAACCCGCGAGGGGGATACATGCTATAAACCATGAATGCAATTATTTTCTGTATGCTGTCCTGATTTATTATTGCCTAAGTAACTATTTTGCCTTTAAGTCCCCAATATCATGAACCGTTAATTACTCTACGGAGTGAGCGCGGATGTTGTGAATAGATCTATTTGGGATTGGCCTCCCCGTTGGTGTACCCAGTTATACCGGTAACCAATTGCACACCATTAGAATATAACTGCGGGTGTTTTGGCAAAGGCACCCGTTGGGGCTATAACGTATCAAATATATCCCAAGGCTTCGGATTCATGAGCTAATGGCAATAATATTGTTTTACAAATAACGGGTGTATAACAACGTAACCCAATATCGAATTTGCATTCAAACTATTTAACTTAAACCTATGAATTTCACTCAACCTTTGTGTTGACTTTTTAAGCATGTTTATCTCAGGTAATTGAGCAACTTATGGCACGGAGTGGCGTGGACTTGAAGATGGCAAAACTGTTATCATTCAAACTTTATGTTTTAGATTTTGGGACCTTTCGTTTGTAAAAACTCTGATGAATAAATGAATGATAACTTAATTTTCAAAAACGTCTCTTTTTGATTCGTTTTCTATGATTATGACTATTGTACCTTGAAGTAATACCCCAGATTAGCTTCCGCTGCTATATGTAAAAATGGGGGTGTTACAGATTGGTATCAGCGCCATGGTTATAGAGAACAAGGTTAAAACCTTAACTATAACTACTTTTCTTTTCTAGCCATCAAAGTCCTCCGTGCCACTGCAGTTTCCAGAATAGTATGTGTAAGAAATTTCCATGGTAGATAATACATAACTATTATATTATTATATAAATAACTTATGTTATTTCCACTAGATTATTACAGTCATGTCTTCGTCCCCTCATTCTACTATCACTTCATCTGAATTCAATATGGAAAATGCTTTTTCCACTATAAATATTCATAACTATACTTCGGCTTCATCAGCTACATCGGGAAGCACTTCTTTTAACTCTTCGGAAGATTCTAGGGATGGTATGATCCCACCAACATTCTCACTTTTCTATAATAATCTGATGATATATGCTCAAGATACCCTATTTTCACCACCAACTATTTGCCTCCATCTTCAATGTTTAATCCTCAAGAATTCTTTCTTTCCTGAGGAATTATTGCCATTTAGTCAACGAGGGTCATGAGCCGATCATCCTCCTCTTACTTTTCCTTACCTCAAGAATTAGAGATGGGAGAAGAAAGCTTCATAAGAAAAGTTGTGGAACGTCACGACGGAACAAATTGAGGAAGGAAATCTGAATCACTTAGATGAATCTTTCTTCGATCGCATTGAAACACATAGAAGAAATTTGAAGGGCCTTAGAAAAGTTCGGTTCGATTATACACAAGACTTCGATAATCTGGAAGCTGAAACTCCAAAAGGTCGTGCTCAAATTGCTAAACTTCAATGAAGTAATTGGGAAAATTAACAACAAGTTGCTCTGACTCGCTTCGAGAATTGTAATGTCTGAACAAATTATCGAGGAGATCCATGTTCGTCACAAGGCAGATTAAGGAAAGTCTTTTGAATGCTATCTATGAATTAAGAACAGCCAGGAAGGACATCGACACTACTAGATTAGATGTAGTTTATAGCTTTTGTTAGAACCTAGCTACTAGATGTGTGGTATAAATAACAACACTTGTCAAATTTTGACTATGTATAGTACGAAGGCAAGTTGTTCATGATATAATATAATGGCAACCCGTTGTTTCATATTCATCCCATGTCCTATATTGCATCTTCGTCTTCATCATTATGAATCTTACCGTGACCCCTAGAAAATAAACTAATCCCTAAGAAATCTAATATTTTAGATGCATTGTTAGACCCTTATCAAATAAGTATCTATGATTTCTAATATCATATTGTTAAAATGCTTAAAGTTCAATAAGCATTACAATTTAAGACTTGTGATATCATTCTTATTACGTGTTGTCTTATGTTGATAGAATGCTTCTCAAAAGGACGTCAACATCTGAAGCACCAACCATGACTCAGGCTACCATTAAGAAACTAGTTGCTGATAGTGTTTCCGCAACTTTGGAAGCACAAGCCGCTAACATGGCAAATACTGATAATACCAACAGGACTAAGAGAAGCTCCTATAGCAAGACATTTATAGCTTACAAAGTGTTCATAGCTGCCAGCCTATCAACTTCAAAGGTACGGAAGGTGCTATTGGTCTCATCTGCTGGTTTGAAAGATCTAAATTAGTGTTTTCTCGTAGCAACTGTATCGAAGACTACAAGGTAAAGTTTGCTACTGGTACTTTAACTGAAGAAGCTCTATCTTGGTGGAATTCTTTTGCCCAACCTATTAGGATAGAAGAAGCCTACAAGATTACCTGGGTTGAATTCAAGAAGCTTTTGATAAAGAAGTACTGTCCCCGAACTGAGATAAAAAAGATGGAAGACGAATTTTATAATTTAACTGTGAAGGGAAATGATCTCAAGACATATGTGAGAAGATTCCAGGAATTGGCAACCCTATGTCCCACTAAGGTGTCAGATTTTGAGAAAATGATTAGAAATTTTCATCGGGGGATTACCTCGAAGTATTGAAGGAAATGTTACCGCCTTTAAACCTAAAACTCTAGAGGAAGCCATTAAGATAGCCCAGAGGCTAATGGATCAGGTAATAAAGCACACTTTAGTGCAAATGACAAGTGATCATAAACGAAAGTTTGACGATAGAAGAACTTTCAACAACAACAACTACCGTAACATCAACACCAGCAACCGTAATAATAATCACCAACCACAACATAACAAAAGACAGGAAACCTTCAGGGCATATACTGCCACCCCAGCTGAAAACAATGGGTATATTGGAAACCATCCCTTGTGTAAGAAATGCACTCTGCATTACACAGGACCTTGCACTATCAGGTGTAATATTTGTAACAATGTGGGTCATATGACTAGGGACTACAGAAACAAAAGACCGGCTACTGGAAGCAATCAGCAACCAGTATCGGTAATTTGTCATGCCTGTGGAGGAAAAGGACATTAAGCAAATCAGTGCCAAAGGACCACCAAAAACAGCGCCTAGGGAAGAGCCTACATGCTAAGGGATAGGAATGCTCACCAAAACCCAAACGTAGTCATGGGTACGTTCCTTTTAAACCAATATCTAGCTAGAGTATTATTTGATTCTGGAGCCGATAAAAGCTTCGTATCTATATCTCTTGCCTCTATGCTAAATATTCCACCCATTACAATAGATACCATTTACAATATCAAAATGACTGACGAAAACTTAGTAAGCACAAACACCGTTATTCAGGGTGCAACTTTAACTTTGTTAAATCAACCTTTATAATTGTCTTATTGCCGATCAAACTCGGTAGTTTCGACGTCGTCATTGGTATGGATTGGTTATCCAAGTATCATGCTAGAATTATCTGTGGCGAGAAAGTCATCTATATTCCTATCAACGGTGAAACTTTGATCATCCGAGGTGACTGAAGTAAAACTCGACTAAGACTCATATCCTATATAAAAACCAAAAGGTATATATCCAGGGGATGTCAAGTTTTCATAGCCAAGTTAATGGAGAAGAAGTCAGGTCGAGGAGAATAACGACTGAAGACATACCAGGTAGTCAGAGTATTCGATAGTTTTTCCTACTTAAAAGATCTTACTGGCCTTCCTCCCGTTTGCCAAGTAGATTCCAATTCGAGTCTTAGATTCAGGCGTTGCTAGCACCAATTGCCCGAGCACCTTACAGATTGTCTCCTTTAGAAATGCTAGGAACTATGCTGATCCATACTTCAGAAATTAGCAGGAGAGGTTTATCGATCAAGTACTTCACCTTGGGGAGCTCCTGTCTTATTTGTTAAAAAGAAAGACGGAACTTTCTGAATGTGTATCAATTACCGAGAGTTGAATAAACTTACTGTAAAGAATCGTTACCCATTACCCAGGATTGATGACTTATTTGACCAACTTCAAGGTTCGAGTGTCTACTCGAAGATTGACTTAAGATCAGGCTATCATCAACTGAGAGTCAGGGATGAAGATATTCCCAAGACTGCTTTCAGAACAAGATACGGACACTATGAATTTCAAGTGATGCCATTTGGTTTAACTAACGCGCCTGCTATATTCATGGATCTCATGAATCGTGTGTGTAAACCATACTTGGATAAATTTGTGATAGTGTTCATCGATGATATTCTTATCTACTCCCGTAACAAAGAAGAGCACGCAAATCATCTGAGAATAATCCTAGAATTACTCAAGAAGGAGAAATTATATGCCAAGTTCTCCAAATGTGATTTCTGGATCAGTATCGTGCAATTTCTTAGACACTTAATTGATAGTCAAGGACTTCATGTTGACCCCGCCAAGATTGAAGCAGTTAAAAATTAGGCATCTCCTACTACACCCACAGAAATACGTCAATTCTTAGGACTTGCCGGCTATTATCGGAGATTTATCAAAGATTTCTTGGAGATTTCAAAATCTTTGACTGAATTAACCCAGAAAAACAAGAAGTATATCTGGGGCGAAGATCAAGAGTCGGCTTTTCAACTACTTAAGCAGAAGCTTTGTGAAGCTCCAATCTTAGCATTACCAGAAGGAAACGATGACTTTGTTGTTTACTGTGATGCATCTCATCAAGGTCTGGGAGCGGTGTTAATGCAAAGAGAGAAGGTTATTGCATATGCATCCCGACATCTTAAGCATAATGAAGAAAACTATACCACTCATGATCTCGAATTAGGAGTAGTAGTATTCGCTCTAAAAATATAGAGACACTATCTCTACGGCACAAAGTGTACGGTTTTCACCAATCATAAAAGTCTTCAACATATTCTTAATAAAAAAGAATTGAACATGAGACAACGCCGTTGGTTAGAATTACTTGTAGATTACGATTGTGAAATTCGCTACCATCCTGGAAAGGCAAATGTATATAGCTAGAAGCCTTAAGCCCGCGAAAGAACGAATCAATCTACTCCGAGTTAGATCATTAGTCATGACCATTCATCCAAAATTACCATCGCAAATTCTTAAAGCTCAAACTGAAGCACTCAAGGAAGAAAACATCAAGGCTGAGATATTGTGAGGAATGGATAAAGCATTTGAAGTACGTCTGATGGAAACTCATTGTATTAAGACGTAAGCTGGTACCACTCTTTGGTAATCTGAGGGACTTGATCATGCATGAATCTCATAAATCAAAGTATTCATTCACCCAGGTTCTGACAAAATGTATCAGGATCTAAAGAAACTCTATTGGTGGAACATTGAAGGCAATCATCGTGAATATGTCGGCATATGCTTGGACATGCTTAGAGGTAAAGTTGGAATGTCAGAAGCCATCCAGCTTACTGGTACAACCAGAGATTCCTATATGGAAATGGGAAAGAATAACAATGGACTTCGTTACAAAACTTTACAAAATATCAAGTGGACATGACACAATCTGGGTCATTGTTGATCGTCTTACCAAATCCGCACACCTTATCCCTACCCGAGAGACATATAGTATGGAAACCCTTACCAGGTTGTACATCAAAGAAATAGTCTCCGACATGGAGTGCCAATATTCGTTATCTCGGATCGTGATAGTAATTTCATATCCAGATTCTGGCAATCATTGCAGAATGCTTTGGGTACTCAATTAGACATGAGTACGGTATATCATCCTAAAACCGATGGACAAAGTGAAAGGACCATTTAAACACTCGAAGATATGCTTCGACGCCCGTGTATTATGATTTTTATGGAAAGGATTGGAAAACTCTACATTTAGTGAATTTTCTTACAATAACGTTTATATGCCAGTATTAAGGTAGCACCAGTTGAGGCACGGTCAAGGGTGAAGAGTTTGGATTTGCCTAGTATTTTATATATACTATATTGTTAGAACCACAAGACCAGAAATAATCCATGAAACCACCGAGAAGATAGTGCAAATTCGACAACGCTTGGAAGCTGCAAGAGATCGGCAAAGAAGTTATTCTAATGTAAGACGAAAACCTTTAGAATTTCAAGTTGGAGATCGTGTTATGTTGAAAGTATCACCTTAAAAAGGTGTCATTCGTTTTGGAAAATGAGGAAAGCTTAATCCCCGATACATTGGACCATTTAAGATTCTTAAAAGAGTTGGTCTGGTGGCATATAAACTTAAGCTTCCTGAAGAGCTCAGTAATGTCCACAATACCTTCCACGTTTCTAATCTAAAGAAATGCTTATCTGACGAATCCCTTGACATTCTAATGAAAGAGCTTTTTTACATCAGTTTTATCAAGTTTTTAATGCTTAGGGTTAAGTTTTGTTAAAAAAAATCAAGTTTTCATACTCAAACATCACCTCTGTGGTCACAGATTTAGATTTAGGTGTGATTTCTTTTGATTTGAGGTTTTAGACTTAAAAGTTATTGTTTCATGTTCATTTAGTGCTCTAAAACAAGTCTATAATCTGGTTAGTAAGTTTAGTGCATTAGTTTTGAGTTTTAACCAATTTTTACCCATTTTAGCATAAACTGTTTTCCAAACAGTCTGAGTAGGCTTCTTCAAGTAGCTTTTTAGTAGCTTAATTGAGTTTCAAACTCAAATCTTTTTGTGGATTCTTATAGTTTGATATATAAGCTTGATTTGTTCTGTTCATCATTTAGCCATAACGTTCCATTAGGTTGCTTATTTTTAAGCTCAAAGTTGAGGTTTTAGCCTGAATTTAGGCCTGCCAGTTTTAAAGTTTAGCTTAATTTGAATATTAGAGCTTTTTTAGGTGTTATCACTGGCTTAATTTAGGTTAGTCTTGGCTTTAAAGATTATTTTAAGCTTTTGGAAGTTGTAGAGCTTATTTAGAGCTTATTTAAGCTTATTAGTGCAAAACAGTTAAGCTTTTAGCTTAACAGCCCACCTCTGTGGTCTGATAGCTTTTTAAGCTTTTTCTGAGCTTATTTGAGTGTTTTAAAAATAATTCCTTTACAAAAGTTGCTTAAAATTTGCTTATCTAAAAAGTTGTTAAAAAGTTTGAGAAATAAAAAAGGTTAAAAAAACACCAGTTAGGGAGAGACCAAGGGTGAGCAGGGCTCGAACCCTCGACCTCTCGACCCAACCAACGTTTTAACACACACACCACGCACCAACTTCCCTGGGGTCTTTTTCGATTACCATTTACAATGTTTTATATTTATAGTCATTTTAGCCAGTTTTACTTATCAGCTTATTTTAGCTTATTTACCTGCTTATTTCAACTGCTTTTTCATATCTTTTATTTTTCTTAGATTTTAATTAGTTCAAAGTACTTTTCATGAATTTTTTAGATTTTTTCGAATTAGTTTAATATTTTTAATTAATTTTTTTATTAAAACTATTTTTAATTCATATTAAATAAAATAAAAGTCAAAATAATATATTTTTTTAAAATTCTCTTTTATAATTTAGGATTTATAAAAATTAAATTTTCATTTGTAGGGTTAAAATTTTAGAATTTGATTTTTTAAAAACGTTGCATTCGTAGGGTTAACATTTTAGAATTTGTTTTTTTAAAGAACTGATTAGAGCCCGATATCGTTTTTTTCCGTTTTACTTTAATTGCTTCGTTTTAGGCTGTTTTTACTTATGTTTTGCATTTTTAGTGTAAAGAAAATAGAAAACCTAATCAAATTGTGATATTCAAGCATTGTTCCACAAACGTTACCTCGATTTTCAAATTTGCACCTCGTCGAGACACGACCCGGGAAGGTTTTTAGGGATTTTACTCTGGTCAAAAGTAAAATTTCCTTTTAAAAGCCTCTTGGAATTCTTATTATTGATATTTTTGGGACTACTTATTATATATTTTTAGATTTATAATTATTATATAAAATATAAGAAATCTTAAAGTCAGCTTTCCATTACCTAATACAAAGCTTTGGTGATGCTCTAATCTTAGCATTACCAGAAGGAAACGATGATTTTGTTGTTTACTTGTGCTGCAATCCCATCAAGGTCTGAGAAGCGTGTTAATGCAAAGAGAATTAAAGATTATTGCATATGCAACCCGACAACCAACCTCATGAAGAAAACTATACCACTCATGATCTCGAATTAGGAGCAGTTGTGTTCGCTTTTAAAATTTGAAGACACTACATATACGGTACAAAGTGCACTGTGTTCACTGATCATAAGTCTTCAGCATATCCTTGATCAGAAAGAGTTGAACATGAGACAACGCCGTTGGTTAGAATTACTTGCAGATTACGATTGTGAAATTCGCTACCATCCTAGAAAGGCAAATGTTGTAGCAGATGCCTTAAGCCGAAAAGAACGAATCAAACCACTCCGAGTTAGATCATTAGTTATGACCATTCATCCAAACTTACCCTCACAAATTCTTAAAGCTCAAACCGAAGCACTCAAAGAAGAAAACATCAAGGCTGAGAACTTACGAGGAATGGATAAAGCATTTGAAATACGTCCTGATGGAAATCATTATATTAAGAACCGAAGCTGGTTACCACTCTTGGGTAATCTGAGAGACTTGATCATGCATGAATCCCATAAATCAAAATATTCCATTCACCCGGGTTCTGACAAGATGTATCAGGATCTTAAGAAACTCTATTGGTGGCCTAACATGAAGGCAATCATCGTTGAATATGTTGGCAAATGTTTAACATGTTCTAGAGTTAAGGCAGAATGTCGGAAGCCATCCGGCTTACTGGTATTACCGGAGATTCCTATGTGGAAATGAGAAAGAATCATAATGGATTTCATCACAAAACTGCCCAAAACATCAAACGGACATGACATAATTTGGGTCATTGTCGATCGCCTTACCAAATCCGCACACTTCATCCTTACCCGAGAAACAGATAGTATGGAAACCCTTACAAGGTTATACATCAAAGAAATAGTCTCACGGGATGGAGTGCCAATATCTATCATCTCGGATCGTGACAGTCATTTCACATCCAGATTATGGAAATCATTACAAAGTGTTTTGGGTACTCAATTAGACATAAGTACGACATATCATCCTGAAACCAATGGACAAAGTGAAAGGACCATTCAAACACTCGAAGACATGCTTCGAGCCTGTGTTATAGATTTTGGAAAAGGATGGGAAAGACACTTACCATTGGTAGAATTCTCATACAATAACAGTTACCATGCCAGTATCAAGGCAAGCCCCCATTTTGCGCACTTTATGGTCGAAAGTGCAGATCACCTGTTTACTGGGCCGAAGTTGGAGATGTTTAACTTACAGGACCAGAAATAATCCATGAAACCACTAAAAAGATAGTGCAAATTCGACAACGCTTGCAAGCTGCAAGAGACCGGCAGAGAAGTTATGCCAATATAAGACGAAAGCCTTTAGAATTTCAAGTTGGAGATCATGTTATATTGAAAGTATCACCTCGTAAAGGTGTCATCTGATTTGGAAAACGAGGAAAGCTTAACCCCCGGTACATTGGACCTTTCAAAATCCTTGAACGGATTGGCCCAGTAGCATACAAACTAGAGCTTCCTAAAGAGCTCAGTAATGTTCACAGTACTTTCCACATTTCTAATCTAAAGAAATGCTTATCTGACGAATCCCTTGTCATTCCAATGAAAGAGCTTCGACTTGATGACAAACTCAACTTTGTAGAAGAACCAGTGGAGATTATGGATCGAGAAGTCAAGCAACTAAAACAAAGTCGTATTCCTATAATCAAAGTAAGATGGAACTCTAAAAGAGGACCATAATTTACATGGGAACACGAAGATCAAATTAGTGCCAAATATCCATATCTATTTTCAAACACCACTCTGGCATCCAACTAAATCTCGGGGCGAGATTTCTTTTAAGGGAGGGAGACTATAACAACCAGGAATTTTCATTAATGTAATATCCATCTATTAAATTAGATTCAATGTAATATCCATCTATTATATATATACCACCTTTTTACAGGGAAATTTTTTGCTTTATCTCATTATGCAACGTAACTTGCATCTCTAAAGTAAACGAGCTCACGCAACCTATATCAATGCCATCTATATCTATGTTTATATCATGTAAACATCCTAATATGTCAAGACCATATCTTAATATCATTTTTACCAAGTACATTATCTAATTAACGTACTTTTCAAAACGTTATTTCAAAACAAGCATTAAACGTTAACGTTTACATCAAAACCCTAATTATATGTAATGTATACATATAAAATGAATGTACAAGCCTTTAAAGCATATGTACAAGTATCAATACACAATATTTGAATATCTTTTCCCTCTTAAATCAAGTTACAACTTTCTAAAACACAATGTACAAGTCAATAATGCAAGAAAGTCAACATGATGTGGTATGAAATTTTATTCCCAAGCCCACCATTGTTCCCTTTCATTTTCCAAGCATTATATCATTTTTAAAAATATAAATACCAATATCTAATTATCCTACCAAATAACATTTATTGGATTGATTCCTTAACTTATAGTCATTCCTATTTCACCCATATATCAAATCCATACCAATTATCATTCCGGACATCAAACCAAATGGCCCGTTAATATCATTTCACCAAGTACATTATTCATTTAACGTGCTTTTCAAAACGTTATTTCAAAAACAAGCATTAAACGTTAACGTTTATATCAAAACCTTAATTATATGTAATGTATACATATAAAATGAATGTACAAGCCTTTAAAGCATGTGTAAAAGTATCATACACCAACATTTTGAATATCTTTTGCCTCCTAAAATCAGTTACAACATATTAACAGCCATGTAAAGTCAATAATGCAAGAAATCAAATAGGTCATTTTACCTCCTAAATCACTTTGGTTTCTTACTACCACTTTAGTACAAGATACAAGCACTTAATGCATGACATTTAAACCTTAAACCTAAACCCTAATTCATCCTAAACCCTAATCTAAAACCTTAAAACCTAAAAACAAAACCCTAAACCCTAATTTCACTTTAAATCAAAAACTAAACCCTAACTAAGTCCTAAACCTTAATCCTAAGCCCTAATCTTAGTCCTAAAACTAATCCTAAACCTTAATCTACCCTTAATCCTAACCCTAATCTACATTTTAAAACCCTAAACCCTAACCCAAAATGAACCAAACCCGACACCCCATTTTATGTCATTTTTACCCATTTTGAACCCAAGCACCCATCCTAGCACCTCCATGACCTCACCCTTATGTCACCAAGAAGCCTAGCAACCACCTCCATCACCTCCTTGCTAAAATACTTGGCCTCTAAGTTGCTACATCACCACCTTGTCACCCTTGTTAGCCGTGACCTCCAAACACCCCAAAACCTCTCCACCTTGCAAAGCTACACTCCCTAGCCTGCAATAATCATCTTTAGGCCTCATTAGTCATCATACTACAGATCCTAACCCTTAATCCCCAAGAAAACTTGGGCACCAAGGGTTTTCAACCCTATAAATAGCCGAATTCCACATCCCTTTCAAATCACACATCAAAAACTCATATACTCAACAATGGAGTTCTAAATTAGATCAAGAAAGGTCAAGAGAAGTCCCTAAGCTCAAAATAGAAAAACGAAGCCTTGAAGTCGTTACTAGGCGTACGAACCCGAAAAGCCTATTTCGACCCATTTTAGCTCAAGTAAGCCTAAGATCTTGTTCCATAAACTTATACTCTGTATTATATGTTTCATAAATACCTCTAAGTATCATATTTGAACTCTTGTTGTCAGCTTTGTATCCTCAAACCCTATGTTTTTTATTAAAAACCCTAAAAACAGACTGGCGTATTTGGATTTTCTGGCTAAACGGAATCTTTTTTCTAAACTTGTTGTTTATAAGTGTAGAACGATCTGTATTTTAGCTTATTCTAATTAGCTATAACCTTCAAATATCATTTGGAATCTTAAAATAAGCTTGCATGGCTTTTTGGACTTGTTTTGCAAATATTTCCAGGCATAGGGGTATATATCGTAACTTTCTAAAATTTATAACTAAAGGGGCTGAAAATGTCATTATTCTAAAGTTATAACTATAAGGACCTATTTTGCCAATTTCATCAAAGTAAAGTTTTATAATTAAATATAATATAAAAAGACTAAAGTTGTAAAAGTTTATAAACCAAGGGTATATATTGCCAATTTTGCAAACTTAAAAATATAAAATATAATATTTTTATATAAATTATAAAAATATATATTAATATTATAAAACTTGATTTTATTAAAACCCGACACATTTATCGTTATTAATCATAAATCGACGCATTATTTCGAAGAAACTTAAAAATCTTATCGTATCACGTTACTAGGGAATTTCATATGAAGGGTTTCATTTGAGTTTTCGTTTTGATGAGTTTGCTGGGTTTACGATTTAAAGTGCCCTGGCTCCTCAAACGATACTACATGGCCTCTAGATTATGATAGCCCGAACAGCGATACAATATTTCCATAATTTAATAAATCAAAGATATATGTTAAACTTTATGAAGTTTTGAAACATAAACTATCACACTAAGACTTGACATATCACCCCAGGTTGCGTGACGAAGCCGTTACTTTCACTTGATATACTTTTGCCATCAATCAGATTTTCCTGTACTGTTAAGGTGAGTTCATAGCCTCACTTTTAAATCTTTTATTTCATAAACTTGTGAGGAGGATACATGCTATAAACCATGAATACAAGTGTTTTTTAAATGTATGTTATCCTGATATATTATTGCATCTGTTGTCTAAGTCCCTTTATGCCAAAAGACCCTCACCATCATAGACCATTAATCACTTGCGAGTGAGCGTGAATATTGTGAATAGGCCTATTAGGATTGACGAATCCCGTTTGTGTTAACCGGATAGGTAACCAAACGCACTATATTTGAAACTCATAGGTATATGGCAATTACCTACACGGGGGGCCATTATCTTTATATATATCATTATTGATATATACACTAGTCAGTTTGAGTGCCATGAGCTTAGACGCAATAATACTGTTTTCTATAATAATTGTACTCATTGCAATTATTACACTTATGGGTGTATAACAACGTAGCCCACTCTTATGATGACTTGTATTCACACTATTTATTATAAACCTATGAATTTCACTCAACCATTGTGTTGACCTTTTTAGCATATTTATCTCAGGTAACTGAACATCTTATGGCACGGAGTGGCACGGACTTGAAGATGGCTAAACTCTTATCATTCAAACTTTATGTTTTCATGTAGATTTTGGGACCTCTGTTTGTAAAAACTCTGATGAAATAATGAATGATAACTAAATTTTTAAAAACGTCTCTTTTGAGTCGTTTTCTATGATTATGACCGTTGTACTATGAAATAATACCCCAGATTAGCTTCCACTGCTATATGTCAAAATGGGGGTATTATAAAGTTCTTCTGCTTTACAGGCCATATAGATGCAAGTCAACCTGTTTAAACATAAACATGTAAACAAACATGATTCGACTATTATCTGTATAAAGAATCAAGGGCTATATTTTGACTGGTTAATAAAGATGCCTTTGGGATGTTTTGATAAAATATAGTAGTGCCCTGATAAGAAAAGATTCTAAAAATGAGATGTTGCCCATCATTGACTGGTAGAAGTTATAGCTTAAATAGATAGACAATAATCAGTTTTATAAGTTTTCAGTAGCTCAAAGTCTAGATTTCCTATTTGAGTATTTTAGCTTAATTAGATTTTTGCTTATTGCTTTTGTTTTCTGAGTTTGCCTAGTTCATGATTAATTTTAGTAGCTTAAAAGGGTTCCTAGCTCTATTTTCTTTTCTTAATTAGCTTAAGCTAGTCATAAGCTAATTAGAACTTCTTTCCTTTTTCATTTTGAATTAATTTTGAGTCTTTTATAGCTTATTTTCTAAAACCAAGAGTTAAGGCCTACTTTCTGAGGTCAGTTCAAAAATAAGCTCTTATTGAGCTTATTTGTTATTTTCAGCCCAAGTAGCTTTTATTAATTTTGTTCCCACTAGCTTCCTCTACAACTTTGCTCTTTTGAGTTTTTAGTGATAAGCACTTTTAGAATTTGAGCTTATAATTGGAATTTGCTTGTTATCGGGGTAGGACCTCAGGGACCATTCTTGTAATTTTTCTGTTTTAGTTGTTTCTTAGTTAATCGTTGCCCGTTAAGTGTTTTAGCCCCGTTAGTCCTTAAGACTTTAACACATTTAGTCCCTAAGTTAGTTTTTAATTAGTTCAAATTTTAGAAAAATCATATTTTTTAATCTAAAAAGCCAAAAAAATGTTTTTCTTTTTCCTAAACTTTTCTTTTGTCCTATCTTAGGTTTATAAGTTTATTTTACATTTTTAGGGATTAAAATTAGTTTACTTGCTTAATTTTATTTGTTTTCTGTATTAGTTTAATTGTTTTTAATTGTCCATTTTAATTGTTGCTTTAGATAATCAAATCATCTATTTGCTTATTTAAATCAGAATATGGACTTAAACGAGGTTTCAATTTCACTAGTCATTGGGGAAACGACCCGGGTGATCATATTTACCCGGTTTAATATACGTATTATAAATTATATTATAGATATTTTTGAGAGTAAATTTTATCAAGGGTAACTTGGTAATTTTCTTAATAGCTCTTTTAAAGTATTTTATTTTATATATATTTTACGTGTGTAAAACTCTCACATCAATTTTCTTCTTCAACATCATTAGGAATGATGGGAGGTTGAGTATCGGGTGTTGTTTGAGAGTTACTTGGTGATGGCGCATCTTGGTCAACTGTTGTTGAGGAAGATGATCCGGTTAATACAGCAGGAATTGGAGCAACTACTTCATCAAGTGGAGCAATGACTTCAGGGGCTGGTAGATCAACACTTGGTAAAGGAGTGAGTAATTCATCAAACATCGGTTGAAACAAAATATCCCAATCAGTTCTTGAGGGTGGTACAAATGGTGTTGAAGGAGGAGGGTTTGGCACGAGTCCTAAACTGAGTGTTGCAGGAGTCATTTCATGAAGTGCGGGTCCTGAACTGCTGTGTTTAAAAGCCATCGCAGTCAGCTCATCAAAGTCTACATGAATTGTTTCAATGATTCATCCGGTACGTCGGTTGTAAATTCGAAATGCTTTCTTTGTGCGTGCATAACCAATGAAAATACCAATGTTAGCTTTCGGTTGTAACTTGCCCAAATTGTCACTATCATTTGTCGGATAGCAGTGTTTACCAAATACATGGAAAAATGATAAGTCGAGAGGTTTGTCATGTAAAAGCTCATATGCTGTTTTGCCATGTCGAAGAAGTATGATGGAACGATTTTGGGTGTAACATGTTGTAGCAACTGCTTCTGCCCATACGAATAACGGAGCTTTTACGTAAATCAACATTGTGCGGGCAGCTTCAGTTAGTGTACGATTATGTCTTTCAACGACACCATTTTGCTATGGAGAGCGAGCAACAGATGTTTCATGAGAGATTCTAATCTTCTCATAATATTCAAGCAAAGTTTGATTAACAAATTCAGTTCCATTATCTGTTCTGATTCTTCAAACAGTCACTTTAAGCCGCACTTGGAACATTTTGAGAAACTTGATTATGAAATCTAGAGCTTCATCTTTTGACCTTAAGAACTTAACCCATGTGAATCGAGAGTAATCATCGACAATGATAAGGATGTACTTCTTTCCATTAATACTTGTGACACGCATTGGTCCACAAAGATCCATGTGTAAAAGATAGAGTTTTTCTTGGTTGGTGTCTTCAGATTTAGGTTTGTGAGGTTTCTTCTATCTTTTACCCATTGCACAAACAGAACACAAATGGTCCTTTTCAAATTTAAGCTTAAGGAGACCACGAACAAGACCGTGTCTAGCTAAATGGTTGATTGCACCAAAGTTGTAAGCTTTTTTGCTTTTCCCTTTTTCTCTAGACGGTGAGCCCGAGATTGTTTAGATAAGGAACCTCATAGATCAATTCTCACATGGGAAGACCTTGTTTCAAAATTCATAAACAACTTCTTCCCACCATCGAAAAAACAACTTACCTCCGAAACAATTCACCAATTTTTTATAAGAACCCAAACGAAACCTTCATCGAAGCATCGGGAACGTTTTAAGGACTCCTTCGTCAATGTCCTCACCATGGATTTCTCAGAAGTCACTAACTCGATACTTTTTACAACTCTTTGAAATTCAAACGATCAAGGATGCCTTAGATTCCGCCGCCGCGGGTGGCCAATTTCTTAGACAAGATTGCCTTCAAGAGGTTAGCGATTTTTGAAAGCAAGTCAAATGTTCGTTATCAAGAAGTCGTTGCTAATGATTCAAGAGTGAGTACGGATATGCTACCTCTTTCTATGCTTCACTTCTATAATTCTTTTCGATATGACAACAAATCGCCGCTTCTCTTGAGGATAAGATGACTATTATGAATTGAACAAATGAGACTGAAGTGAAATGAAAAAGCTTTTAGTTGGTTACTACTACCGCACCGTTAAAGCGGTTGAGGAAGTATGTGTCATTGTGGATCAAATCATCATTTTATACCATTGTACGTATAACCCGTATTCGGTGGAAACGATTTTCCCCGTTCTTCTCATGGGACAAACATTCCAACAATTTCAACAAACCGCAGCCATTGGAAATTTTCTCCAAAGAAACCAACCTTCCAATTTGGCAAGCCAAATGCAACCACCGGGTTTCAATCAACCAAATGTTCAAAACAACCAAAACAACCAAAACCGATATCAAGGAACCAATTTCAATTCAAATCAAAACCGTGGAGGAAATTTCAACCAAAACCGTCCTAACAATCAAGGAGCAGTTTTTCAACCACCAACCAATTCATAGACCGCCTGTTTACCAAGTTACACTTTTCCAAGTCTCCCTACGCCTTAAATCCAGGTGTTTCGAAAACAGATTTTTGAAAACTTTGTCAAGGCATCGATGCAGTGTTGAAGAATGTTTCATGATCAGGATCAAAATTTGCAATAATCAAAATGGCTAATGTACGAGTTTGTTGACAAGTCTTTGGTGATAATTTCAAAAATTCAGATTCAACACTCGAGAATTCAAGAACTCTTCCAAGTCAACTGTTAACTAACCCTCTAGTCTAAGCAAATTAATGCTATCACACAAGAAGCGGTTTGGTAGATTTTGAAGAAGACCTTGATTCTTTTTGTTAACTTTTCCTACACCCCGTGTTTTCAAATTCATCAAAAGAAACAGAACAAAAAACTCGTTTGTCGTCAACGGAAAAAGTGCAAAATCCAAATTTGGAAAATACCGCACATGTCCCATCTCCGGGAGAAGAAGATTCAATTTTCATTGAAATTCCAAAACCAAAAGCAAAGAAAACCGTAAATCTTGATCCTAATCCTAATTCGTATCAATCTAAACTTCCATACCCCGAGAGGATGAAAGTGAGAGAGAACGATAAACCAAGTGCTCAACATAGCCGGTTTTTGAAGATGTTCAAACAACTTCGTTTAGAGATTGGATTGAAAGATGCTCTTGTCGAAATGCCAAAGTTCAACAAATGGTTAGCTTGTTTACTAAGGAACAAGAGAAACTCGAGTGAGTTCGCCATCAAAACTGTGAATGATGTGAATGTTCCGCTATCATTTGATACAAAGTCCTCCGAGAATCTCGAAGTATCCGGGATAAATTGCTTATCCCACTGTGCTTTACAAGAACTCAATAGAACTAGTACCTTAGCCGATTCAGGAGCTAGCATTAACCTTTTACCTCATTCTATCTACAAGAAACTTGAGCTTGAAGCTTTGACCCCTACTCGTATGACACTCGAGCTTGCTAATCGCTCAATTACTCACCCGATGGGCATAGCAGAGGATGTTGTAGTTAGAGTCGATGGTTTCACTTTTCTTGCGGATTTTGTGGTGGTTAATTTTGAGCCCGATCCTAGAGTACCTATTATTCTAGGAAGACCCTTCCTTCGCACTGCAAAAGCTCTCATTGATTTGTACGAGGAAAAATTGACTTTAAGAGTAGGAAAGGATGAACTTGTTTATTATGCCGATAAATCTGATAAAAACAAGGAAAAGAATTGTGTTCATGCCATTTCTATTATTGATTTTTCAAAAGACGATCCGTTTAGTGGCTATTCCAGTTACCAATAATTACTATTCCTTCACTAGTTCTTCTCCAGTGAAGACTAGTGATAATTTTAAGAAGTTCACCGATGAACTTGCTCCTCTTGATTCGTTACCACCGGGTAATGATGATTCGACTCTTAAAAAGGATTTTCATGAAGTAAATTTTCAAGTTTACTCAAATCCTCTTTTCGAATTCGATGATAATTTCAAATCTAGCAACGTGAATCCTCTCTTTGAAGAGAACGATAAGGATGTCGAGATTAAGTCTTCTTCTTCCTTCACACTTACTTCACCGGAAGAAAGTGAATTTGAAGCTTATCTTTGATAATAGATTTCGATTCACGGGAATTGATCTTTCCCTCCCTCCACCCTTAAGTTCAAGTAGCAATCCTACTTCCCCTACTCTTACCGAAGAGAAGGTTTGTTCATGGAAAACGCCGATGTTTTTCTCGTTGGTTCAATTTGTGTGGAAAATGATGACTCGAATTGCGATAAGGAAAAAGATAATTTGTCTCTTGGCAACTTACTTACATCAAAAACCAAAACTTCTTTCTCGTCCTCAAGAAGTTAAAGAAAAAGAAGATGAAGTTTCAAGTGATGTTCCAATCCATACTATTGTCATGCCAATTAGAATCACTTTTGATAATCCAATTGATTTTAATAATCATTTCTCTAAACCAAAGGACTTGAAAAAGGATTTAACCATTTCATTTGACTCTACCAGCAAATCAAGTATTTTACCACCTCCTTTGTTAGATTCCGACTCGCCTTTCACTGCGGAGTTGTCGGCTAGTGTTACCTTGAATTCTATCAGAAACGAGGACAAAGTATTCAAACCAGGTATACTAGTTTATCATGCCATTCCTGATAAAAATCTTGTCACATTGGAAGAGAATTTAAAAGAGAAAACATTTTTCTCATGGACTCTTTTTTTCAGTTTCAAAGAAAAAGTCATTTCTTCTACCTCCGCCAGAACCACCAGATGAATGTTTGAATTTTGAGTCCAACTTGGTTATAAAGAATGTTGTGATGATTTCTACCAAAGCAATGTTGAAGATGTGTGAAAATTTTGTTTTTGACCCCGGCATCTTCACGTTTCATAAGCCAGTGGTTTGTTCAATGAAAGTTTTCCATTCGCTCTCCCTAAGGACAAATTAATTCAGGGATCGAGTTAAGCTTGCGACTCGGTGACCAAAAACAAGCCGCTTCGTGGGAGTTCACCCCATGCTTATCCTTTCTATTTTCTTTCTACTTTCTATTATCTAATGTGTTGTGTTGAGAGAGGCTTGTACTCTTTCCGATTTCTCGATGTTTGTTGCTTGTTTGATGTGATTTTTGTAGGATCAACCCAACAATTTCTGAAGACTCTCGTGTCCGGTTGATTTATCCCGTTCTACTCGAGCTTCTCATCCTTTGTGTGAAATTAGTTTGGGGAGGTCCGATATCCTTTCATCATTATCGCATTATCGTTGCTCTTTTGCATCCCTCATAAAACGGCTTAGATTTTTCGTTAGAGTCCCGGACTTATAAAACATTAAGGACAATAGTTTCGTTTTAGTTTGGGAAGGGAGAATCTATCGATTTGATGTTACTTGCTTATTGTTTTGTTCTCACGTACCCGTTTTCCCACAAAAATAGCAAAAACTTTAAATTTTTAAAATTTTTAAGTTCTTAATTGTCATATATATATATATATAAAATAATAATAATAATAAGACACAAATGTAGGTTTTCCGTTAGTAAGAATAAAAAGTAATTTTTGACCCGATCGAACGTGTTGAGTTCTAGCTTTCTCCCTTAACAATTAATGATGATAGTTTGTGCTAGTCTCATATAGACTTTAAACATGCTAAACTTGAAATCATTAGTAAAAGAAGGGGGGGGGGGGGGGGGGGGGGGGGGGGGGGGGGAAAACTTGTGCTAATCTCAAGTAGATTTTAAATATGCCGAGTTGGATTTTATATAGGCTAAATATTTGTGAATTTCTTTTGCAAAGAATAAGAGATGATAGTGTTGTTCACGAATTAAGATGCTAAGCAAGGTTTATTTGGAAAACTTAAAGGCTTATAAGAATAAATTGTGGTTTTTCTTCCCCGAAGTTCTTAAAAAAGACTAATTATACGTGTTCTCTTTAATTTTTACAAATTAGAGTTTTACTCTTAAAAGTCTAATCAACATATTTAGAGAAAAAGCTTTATCGATGAAGTCAACATCATTTGTAAACAAGAATTTTAGTTCGAGTTTATACTTTGGTTTTCTAAAAACGAAAGAAAAATTTTTCTATTTGCAAAAATAATGTGTTTAATCTTAAAAAAATAAAAATGAAATGAAGTTAGTGAATAAAAAGGATGCAAGTTATAAATCCTAAGTGTTAATAATTAATATACAAACTCCATCGCCAAATAAAGTACATGCGGCATTTGTCGCTTCTTTTTTTACTGCATCAATTTTGCGCCTTTTAAAACTGGAAGAAATAGAGTCACATGTGTCGTATGTTGCTGTCAGCCAAACAATGTGTAAAATGTTAGGTTTTATAACCTAATTAACAATTAGTTAACACGAGTACGCAGTGGAATTAAAGATCACATGAAAAATACATTAATTAACAAGGGTAGAAGATGTATACCCTTTAGCACGAAATGATACACCGCTTAAAGGTAACCGTTAACACTGTCTTCTATATACGCGTATGTATAATTACTACGCGTAAAACCTTCAAGATCTAAAGTACGATCTCTCTAAGCTTCCACACATAATACGTTCTTAGCAAACAATAAAGTATGCTAGTTAGTAGTGTTTTAGTAAACAAACACCACGACACTTGAGTCCAATCAACACGTGAGCAAAACCACCTTGTGGTGGTGGTCGAACACCAAATGAACACCCTAAAGGGTTGTTTGGTTTCATTCGAGCAAACAAGGAACAAACCGAAACCCTTTTGGGTTTGTGGGATCGGTCGAACAAACCAAGGGAGAGAGGAAGGAGAGATTTAGGGTTTTTTCTTAAAACACACATCATAATAATGAACCCTTGAATCCTTTTATATAGCCTCTATAACTTGATGGAAAAGAAAGCAATCCCACCTCCTTCATTTTTCTTGGTTTTACACATTAGTCCTTAATGTTTAACTTTTAAACATTTAACTAATATATTTATTTATCGTCTACTAAATACACTAAAACATATTAACGTGTGCGTCCCCTTAGGCTCGAATAAATTCCGGACATATATAATTTATATTTGTTCATATTCCAACAGCTCCCACTTGGACATGTATAAATTATATAATAACATTGGTAAGCGTCTAGCAACACGCCAATGCTCCCAGAAATATCCGAGTGTGGTTTCATAAAGACACGGACAAATGATTTATGAATTTACAATCCCTTTGTTTCCGATACCGTGTTAAAAATGGATATGGATCAATGTCATTCCATTATTTAACGATTCTGTTTCTCGTATATGTAACTAATCAAGATTACCGAAAATCAATGAGACATATCTACATGAGTTTTCGGGTACGGCCATACACACATCTGATTAATTCTACGAGGGGCCCAGTGGCATCATTCTTCAACTATTGAAGGAACAAATTCTATATTGACTACAAGTGTCAAGTCATCATGTTTCAAAATCACTTCTGAAATAGCCCTTATTAGTTATCCATTTTTCAGGATAACTTAGACTAGATCAAGAAGGATTATCCACATATGCAAGACCTACTTGCATCTCAAGTCTAAGGATTTTGTAAATAAAATCACTTACAAGATTTACTTAATGACGACGATCCATAAAGTAATATTCTTGTGTTGGGGAAATCCAATATTCATCTTATGAATATCATGTGAGTTTGGTGGACACATCCTTAATATCTACAATATCACCAATCACTCAGAATTGTCTTAATTTAACAATATTCCCATATTGTTAATCGACAACGGATTAATTTAGAATAATAACTATTATTATTCATGGATTTAAACATGCAAATATAGGACACAATTTAAGATAAAAATAACAAAATACCAAGTATCATTATCATAAAATAAATTGTTAAAACATCCCTTATCCAAATACTAAACACAGATCTACATGAAACTACTAGCTAAACGAAGTCCCATGCTCCTAGCATGTTGAGTAAGATTTCCTTTAGGTAAAGCCTTCGTAAAAGGATCAACCAGATTGTCATCTGTGTGAACTTTAAGGAATCTTATTTCGCCCAGTGCAATACTCTCGCGAACATAATGATATATCCTATGGTAGTGTCTGGCACCTTTCTGAACTCCCAGTTCATTAGCAAAATGAAGTGCGGCTTAATTATCGCAAAACGTTCTGATAGGTTTGTTTATTGTTGGTACTATACCTAGCCTTGAAATAAACTTCCTAATCCAAACAGCTTCTATCGCAGCTTCCAAAGCAGCTATGTATTCAGCTTCTGTAGCAGACATTGCAGTAGTACTTTGCTTGGACCTTTTCCAGTCCACTACGCCTCCATTCAAAATGAAGACATATCATGTCTGAGATTTTGTATCATCTCTATCAGTCTCAAATCCAGCATCGCAATAGCAATCAACCCGAAGTTCATCTTTCGGATTTCCACCAGAAACCAAGAAAATATCTATTTAGTATTTCTTACATACTTAAGAAATATTTTTTTCACAGCAGTCCCGGAAGTTCATCAGGATTCTGTTGAAACCGCTTGTTAAATTTTTGTGCGAACGCAACATCAGGTCTAATCATATGAAGCATACATAATGGATCCCACCACCGAACATAAGATACATTTGCATACGCTTCACCTCTATTAGGTTTAAGCACCTTTGTTTTTGTTCAAGTCAAGTTTTCTTGCATGGGGATATTGAACCACGTTTGATTATTCCACCTATAATCCTTCTTTAAGATCTTTATCCATGTAAGCATTTTAAACAAGTCCAATCAATCCGCTTGACCTATCTCCTGTAGATTTTGATTCCCAGAATAAATGCGTGCTTTCCCCAATCATTCATAGCATAAACACCTTTCCAATATAATCTTTACAACTTTTGGAAACTCGGAATGGATTTCCTATGATATGTCATCAACATACGAAGATAGGAATTTAACATTACTACTCCCCACCAGCCTTTTTGATATACACATGACTCATCAAGATTTTGATCAAAACCAAACTTTTTAATTTCCTCATCAAATCTTTTATTCCAGCTTCTTGATGCTTGCTTAAGACCATAAATGGATCTTTAAATCTTGCTTCACTTTTCCAGGATGATTAGGATCACCAAAACCTTAGGTGTACCATATAAATGTCTTCATCAAGATAAACCATTTAAGAAGTAGGTTTTTAAACCATCCAATTCCCCATATCTCATAACATAGAACACCCGCTATAGATATAAGAAACCAAAAGTTTTTTTAAACTAATGTCAGCGACGGGTGAGAACGTTTCTTCATGATCAACCCCGTAGAGTTGAGTATAACCCTTTGCTACAAGACAAGCTTTATAGGTGTGTACAATACCATCCATGTCAGTCTTTTTCTTAAAAATCCACTTACTCCCAACAGTCTTACAATTAGGAGGAAGATCAACCAAGACCCATACCATATTGTCTATTCATGGATTGGTATTTCTGCATTTATACACGATTCCACTATTTAGATTCTGAATCTAACATTTGCAGCTTTTATAGCTAAGTGGGTTCAATTAAGACCCTAAACTATGCTCTTCCGGCCTCTACATTAGCATAAATATTGAGATCGATGTGTCCTTTTAGACCTACGAATCGGAATCACTTCCTTTTGAGGTGGTTCAAAACCTTCAACCTCCATAGGACTTTCGCTAGTGATTTCAGAAGGTGATGTATCTTCATCTTGAATTTCCTGCAAGAAATATGGTCCTCCCACCGACTTCTTGAGTTATGAGATATTTTCTCAAAGAACGCAGCATACCTCAACAAACAATATTTGTATTCAGGTGGGAGTAAAAATAAGTAACCCATTTGTACTCTAGTATCCTATAAAGATACACTTAACAGATCTTTGTTGAAGTTTGTCAGGCGTGTCCCGCTTCACAAGTGCCTCACATCCCAGACCTTTAAGTAAGACAGATTAGGAACTTTTCCATACCATAATTCATATGGAGTCTTATCAACCTTCTTGGTTGGAACCATATTGAGAATACATGTTGCAGACTCTAGAGCATAATCCCAAAAGGATAACGGAAGAGTTGTAAGATTCATCATAGATTAAACCATGTATAACAAAGTATGATTTCTACTCTCAGACATGCCATTGTGTTGTGGTGTGTATGGAGGAGTAAGCTGTTGGGTAATTCCATAAGATTTAAGATAATCTTTAAACTCTTGGCTTATGTATTCGCCACCTCGATCTGATTGAAGAGCCTTGATAGTCTTCCCGGGTTGATTTTCCACTTCATTCTTAAACACCTTGAATGTTTCAAAGACCTCATGTTTATGTTTAAGAAGATAAACATAACCATAACGACTATGATCATCCTTGAATGTAATGAAGTAGCCCGCACCTTGTCTTGACACATGTCTAAGTGGACCACATACATCAGTATGTATTATTCCAAGAAGATCAGTCGTCCTTTCGGGACGGTGTGGAAATATTTTCCTTGTCATCTTACCCGATAAACAAGATACGCATTGATCAAATGACTCATCATCTGTTGATTTTAAAATCCCTTCTCGTTGTAGCTTTTCAATGTGTTTCTTACTTATATGAGCAAGACGGCAGTGCCATAGATAAATAGAGTCTAAATTATGTTTGGCTCTTTTAGTGCTAACATTATAAATAGAATTAACATTTGGTACAAGATCATGCATATCAATTTCATAAATACTGTTACTGGGAATAACATTAAAATAATGAACATTGTTCTTAGAAACTGAAATTCCAAAATCCGTAAAACACTAGACAACTCCATTTTCTACCAAACGGTGAACTAAAACAACACCTCTAGTTATAGAAGGTGCATAATGACAATTGTCTAAACAAATCACAAGGTCATTAGGCAAAACTAAGTCATAACTTGCAATAGCCTCTACTTGTGCACGAACACCATTGCCCATGTACAAATAGAGTGCTCCTTGTTTCAGATTCCTTGCTTCTCTAAACCCTTATTTTGTAATACAAATATGAGTATCACAATCGGTGTCATACACCCAGGATTTATTAGGGAAAGCAAATAATTCTATTGTGAAGATACCTGAAGAACTGACAGAGCCAACTTGCTTCTTTTTCTTCAACAACCTCAGCAAGATAAAACATGAACAATTCCACTTCAATACCACCTCATTGTCTGTATTTGGCAGGTGTCATCCTTAGGCTGGGGTGCTCTTGTTTTTTTTTTTTTTAATTTTTTTTTTTTTTTTTTTTAGCATAGTTTTTGGGTTTTTTTTAAGGCTTAGGGATAATAAACTTGTTTATATCATTCCCTTGCCATTACTTTACCCTTACCTTTACTTTAAAAGCGATTCTTATTGATAGCTGATTTTACCACCTATAAATCATCATTACTTGTGGATTTTTAACCTTTTAGGAACGCCTTTTCATACTCAATGAGCATAGCATGTAGTTTACCAATTGTCTTCCCCATGTTATGCATATTGTAATTTCTTACAAATCCAGCAAAATCTTTAGTGAGTCATTCAAGATAAGACCAATAGTAAGATCTTGTGGTAGAACATAACCAAGACGTTCCAGTTGATCTACATATCCTTTCATCTTAGAACATATGCAGCAACTGGTTTACCCTCCTCTTGTTTGCAAGCATGGAAAGTTTAGATTAGGTCAAACCTCTCAACTCCAGCTTGTTTCTCAAACATAGATTTAAGCTCATGAAGCATCTCATAAGGTGAATAATTTTCAAATTTTCTATGAAGTTCATGAGTCATACTACCGATCATAAGACAAGCCACCTCATTATATGCATCATATATTGCATTCTATTCCGCCATCACATTTGCTACGGAATCAGCTACAGGAGCCGGGGGAATAGGCTGCTCAATGACAAACATTTTCTTTTCAACTCTCAAGACTAACTTAAGTTGACGAAACCAGTCATTTAAATTATTTCTAGAAAGATTTTCTCTTTCAAACATCGACCTAAAAGCCAAATGGTTTATGTTTTGAACATGGTGTGCCATCTACAAAACATAATTAAGTTCAAAGAATTAGTATTTTCGATAATACTCATTGAATAAAATTAACTACCCATGTTTAATCGAATAAACACTTAATTTCCTAAAGGCTAGGATCCTACTTGACATACCACCACCACATCAGTTGATCTGCTAGTGATGGTGTATTCAAAAGGTAATTGACAATCAATAATTGCCGCCGGTGCAATTCTAAAACCTTATGGGACTTACTTTATTACAATAATATACGAGTAAGCATGTTTATCCCATCTATGCCTCGAGTTTAAGGTCTCACCAATAAACCGATTAAGTCGTCCAATAAAAAACTGTGATTATGTAACACTAACGTCTCACGAAAAAGTGTATAATCACCTTGGGATTACGATCTACATACGTCTCACGCATAGTAAAAAGCATCTACAAGTGTTTTTACAAATTGGATGGCAATAACTTATTTAAAAAAGGGTATAATATTTGTCGTGACAAATATGTACGAAGAAGCATGCATACATCTTCGTATCATAGATTTTAATAAAAACTTTACTCAATTAAGTTATTTATTACGGTATCACATATTTTCTATACATCTAATGTATAAATAGTGTTACCTTTTTAAAATTGACGATTCAACGTGTTTTCAAATATAAAGACTTTATATTTTATCGCGGGAAAAGATTAAAGAATGGTTAAAAACCATTCAAACCCTAGACCATTTGCGACTTCCTAAATAGTATGCAAGGTAAGGAAACTACAACGTAGTCAGGTATTATAGGGTAATGGTATCTACAAGACCGAAGTCTTGATGAGTCTCCCCGAACCTTATCCTTGCAACTAAGTAGTACTTTTGCAAATTACGTCATTGATAAAAATAAAACTTTAATTTGGAAAACACATTATGAACTATAAATAGTCCATAATAAATCTGATTTCATAATAATTAGTCATGTTTATATTTATTTTTTGAAAAACCCTTTTATTTTCTCACAAGTCAAACTTAAAATAAAACAATATAAACACAAAACTAATTCATCTAATTTTTACCATTAAACATATCAAGTTTTATCTATAAAATTGCATACAACCTAAAATTCATCTAATTAATTTTATAACCAATAAAGATTGAATCTTGATGCACAAAGATCGAATCTTGATGATGCATAAAACGCCCAAAGGGCTTAAAAAATTAATCAAGAACCCTAGTTTTGTCTAATTTTATTTACTTGTAATTACAAATTCTACACGTTGGCTCGTGATGCCACTGTTGGGATTTTAAACATATCATGAGTACGCAGCGGAAAGATCAAACACGTATAGAACATTGTGATTAACAAGGGTTTAAGGTGTGTACCTTTTAGCAAGAAACGTTACACCGTCTTCAATATACGCGTATGTATAATACAACGCGTAACCACTAGGATCAAAAGTATAATCCCTCTAAGTATTCACACGCAATACGTTCTTAGCAAACAACGTGTATGCTAGTACTAGTGGTGTTTAAACCAAACGATCCCTTCGTCTTTGATTCAATCAACACACGAACAAAACCTTCTTGATGTGGTATAAACCACAAAACCAAAAACCCTAAGGGTTGTTCGGTTCGGTAGCACGCCACCCGAAGTAAAACTGAAACCCTTTGTAGGTTTTTTGGTTCGGTCGATCACCAAAACCAAAAACAGAAACCCTTAAAGGGTTTTGAGACTCGGTCGAATAAGAGGAGAAACAAGAGAGATAGTTTAGGGTTTTAGGTTTTAAGTTATTTGCTAATGAAAGCCTTAGACTCATATTTATAGCCCTTGTAGCTTGGTGAGCAAGAAAGCTCTCCCACCTCCTCATTGAAGAGGTTCGACCGACTAGGAGAAGGAGAGGGGCAAACCGCACCCTTCCTTTATTCGGTTTTTACTTATTAGTCCCTTAAACCTTTTAACGACTAATATTTATTTCTCGTTAAACATTTAACGATCGTTTGTTTAAACACTAACTAATATACTACATTAATATATTAAATACATAGTTTTACATATCAACGTGTGCGTCCCTTTAGGCTTGAATAATTCCCGGACAAATATAATTTATATTTTTTCATATTCCAACATAACGAACATGAGAGAGATTGTAATGAGTTTACTCATGAAAATCTCGACCTTATATCCAAGCTTAAAGAATCAAGTAAGAATCTTTCAACTTGTGTTAATTCTAATGAAGATTCCGAGGTTAACAAACTAGAGTACCAGATACAACAACTCAAAGAGGAGGCAAAGAAGAGAGAACTCGATAGAATAGATGCTGGTTACCTTTAAATCCGACGTCAGCGTGCACGTCTTTCATGTCGCGGATGGCGTCATACAAGTTGCACTATGTACGGCCGGTGTATCTGACGTTGATTTGATGATGATGAATTGGTTTTGTTGGTTTTCTTCTTCTTTTTCATGGTTAGGGTTTCGATATGAATTAGAAACCTTAAATTAAAAGCTTTTTAATTTTTGTGACGGTGAAGGAGTTTAGAAAAGAGGGTTTTTGAAACAGATCATGTCTATGAAGAAGCAAACCTTAAATAGGCTATTTGGGTTTAACATATCATGTCTATAAAGAAGAAAACTAGGAATAAAAATTTTTATTTAAAATGATGACGTGTCGGTTTTAACCGGTGACCCTTTTCAATTTCGACCGTTATTACCTACATTGAACTAAATTTGAAAGTTTCATATGTAATAATGGTAATTTTCAAAATTCTTTACCTAACATTGGAAGTTTTCGTAAGTTCATTACCTATCTATAGACTTAACCCTTTCGGTAATAGTTTATTCATGAGAAATTTCAAAACTAAAGTTAATTTAAAGTTATCTAGGATCGAAAGTGTCATCAAAAGATTAAATTTATTGGCTTATTTATTAATTAAAAAAGAAATACTATAATATATTGATTTCGAGAGAATAATCAATTATTTCACATAAAAAACTTAAAAAAATATATTTAATAAAATTTTGAAAAATAATTTTGATAGGATGACCTTGTTTTAATGCTTCGCTTTAAGCCTCCGAAAAAGTTAAGCCTCCCCTAGCCATAAGTTTCTTCCCACACAAAATTTGAGTCCGAAAATGTTCAAAGGGGGAATGAAAAAAAAAATTATATTAGCGTAGTGTTTGGTATATTGTAATCAAAGGGGAGGGAATTGAAAACGATTTTTACGAATGGAGTGAAAAATGTTGTTTGTTTACATTTATGGAATGTAATGATTCATTACAAGGAATGACCCATTACACCAAAACCATTCCTTAGGGCCCTTGCTTTTTTTCATTTCATCTTGTAATGAAATCAAATTACATAAAACTCCACCATTAACTAACATATTAAATTAACTTCTGTACCTTTAATGGGATTTTTTAAGGGTTCTTTTTATCATGATTTCATTACGTCTTATCATACAAACCAAACATGATTAATAATGGTAATGAATCATTATATTCTACTATTTATTTCATTACGTCGGTTATTCCATCCATTTGACATTTCATTCCGTCATATCAAACAGGGGTGTTCAGTTTGGTTTGAACAAACCGAAAAAGAAACCGAAACAAAACCGAATGAATCCGGAACGAAATTTTAATTTGTGTATGGTTGTTTGAACCAAACAAAGTTATTTTAATTGTGTTTGGTTTTGTTCAATGGTTTGATAAAAATAAAACCAAACCAAACCGAAAAAACCGAATATATCTATACATATAGAATAAGTTAATTATATTTATACTTCTATCGTATTAACCTAACTAGCAATCCTAATTTTTTTTAAATATTTTTTAAACTAATCACTTCTCAAATCAAAAAATATTTTTTAAACTAATCACTTCTCAAATCAAACATTGATGCATATCGTGAACAACTAAACAAGAGTTTGCTTCTTGATTTAATTTAAATTCATATTCTGAGCAAGGTGCTGAAGTTGCAACTGTGTTTGGATACTTGAATATGGAATATTCAAGATAATAAGGCTTCTGAAGAAGTTTGTCAAAGAAAATTTATCTTAGTCCGCTTTCTTTTATTTTCATTAAGTTCTGAAACATTTCGTTTCTTAAACTTTTTTTTGTTAATTTACTTGTGCACTCTGTGTGGGATTTTTTATTTGTTAATTTTATATGAAATTTTAGCCTTTTATTTATAATTTTTAGATTTATATTTTGGGGAAAACCTTTCTATTTTTTTTGGAGTTCCACTTGAATTTGAGTTTTCATTGGTTTTATCCAAACCAATTTTATACACTATTTCCTGACATGAATAGTGTTGGTTCGTTTTTAATAAAAAATTTGCGAAACATTTTAGAATCATTTATATGATATTTATATGAGTTTTAAATTTATAAATATTATTTTACAAGACGATTGGCCTATTTATACGATAACATTTTACAAATGATAAAAACATTATATTATTTTTACGAAAATAATAATTGACTTTTTATATTTTATTTTTATTGGTTACAAAAAAAAGGCGTTTACGTTTCGCGATAAAATTAATTTAGGCATTCTCGGAAGCATCAAAACTTGTATTTACGCTTCAACAAATACCCATTATTATACCCAATACAAAAAAAAATGATAAACACTTGCCTTGTCCTTCAATATGTACGCCAACCACAAGACCAAATTGACATCAACTTTTTTTTTCAAGACTTTTATTAACTTAGTCTAGTAACTAGCTAAGCAAACATGTTTCCATGTTTTTCTCCCATTGTTTCTTGGTCTTGGTTAAGACTTGCAAGTATTTGACTAGTCTTGTAATATTTATGCATGCATCCTAGTAGATAATAACACACACTCCTTTTCCTTAGCTAAAAATCAACTCATTTCCCTCTTTGGCTCCCTCGTTACCCACGGCTCAAACAAATCCCCCTTACACAATTCATATAATTTTATTTACCACTTATTCAAGTATTCTCATAACATATCTAAGCTATTCTAAGAAGATTTGAAGGCTTGTTAAACATTTGCAAGGTTTAAACAAGTTAGGGTGTTCTTGTTAAATTTGGGTTTTGATCACAAGGGTGTGATCTTGTTCTTCATTCATCACTCATTCACCTAAGGTCTATCTAAGTTCTTAATCTATTCCATTATCTATTTTCATGTTTTACATAATTGTGTATAGTTAAATCACCATCTAAGTATATTTTATAAAGTTTATAACATATGAACATGTTAAAATCATACCCAAAATTTATCTTATACATGGCTAATATGATGTAAAAATATACTAATATGTTGTAATCAAGGATTTACAAGCAATGGAATATTTATGTAAAATATTTGTTAAGTTATGAAGAATTATTTAATTATAATGGTTATGAGGTTAAATAAATAAGTTTGACAAATTTTTTTTGACAATCTTGGACAAATAGTGTGACTAAAGTATTTTATAATATATGAGGCTATGATATAAAGACTTATGAATATTTGTGGTATTTTATCTAAGTTTAAAACCTATATAAAACATTTATATAAATACATGTATATAACTACTCAAAAGGCTGATTAAAATTCCGAACTATAAAGTATACATTTTATAATATTTTATAAAATACTACGCCACTCATGACGATTCCAAAAAGGTAAGAACTCGAAAAAAAAAACCGATTTATAAACGAAGGAGATACTGACGTTCGAAAGTTATCGAACGATTATATGTAGTAAGCAGAAAAACTGTGCAACGCTTCTGTAAGCTGCTGAAGCTCAATTCTGAGGGCCTTCGGGACCGATTAGAGTCGAAATGTAAAACTACAAAGTTTTTCGGGAACACATTTTACATACACCAGCCGATTTTCTAATTTGTCGATGTATAATTTGGTAACCAGACACTATTTACTGATAATGATGAATATGGTTGGTTCATTTTTTTTTTAATAAATTTTTTTGTCGAAACATTTTGGAATCACTAAATAATTATTTATACTTGTTTTAAAACTTTATAAAATGTTATTTTACAAAGCTATTAAACTAGTTTACCGCGATTATACGAATTCAAATACATGAATATTATTTATCAAATGCATTTAAACAAGTTATTCACAAACACAATTAGATGGTGATGTAGCTATATAGAATTATATATGTTATTAGTACTTAGTACTTATACGACCGATATCTACTTAGGTTGCTTTCGGATATTTCCGTGACGCGTTTTCATTCATTCACTCGACTTATTCTTTACTTCACTTCTACTCTAAGTGAGTTCATATCCTCCGCATTTGTCAATGTTTTCCAATGATTTATAAACCCGCGATGGAATACAAGCTCGTTTTACTAAAGTGCATTATTGATTTTATACATAAGCGTTACATGACTATTTTATAAACTAAAGCTTGATTTGTTTTACTACATATTGAGATCGTGAATAACTATATTTGAAACGTGAATATTAGACCTGAATGGTTTAACTACGACACAAGTGGTTTACAAATAGTAATGCTATCCAGTTCCAGCCTGAATATTATTGCTAAGTTACCTTATTGCCCGTGAGTCCCAACTTATCATGTACCGTTAATTGCGATTGTAGTAATCGCGAGTGGTTGTGGTATAGATATATCCGGGACTATGACAATCCCCACCCTTACTTGGGCACTAGTTAGATCGGAGTGCATTAACATTGAGAGTGTATTTTTTATTGGTGGTTGCAAGCAACCCTATATTACCGATTGGGGACACAAACTATGTTAAGGCCATCATTTTCCCCATGAGCTTAGTGCAATAATAACCTGTTATATATATTAGACTTGGTGAATGTGTTTCCCAATCTACGCTTACTTGTTTTGGACTTCGAATACCGTACCTTAGTCCGACCATTACTTCGATCTGTGTGTCCACTCCTGAACATTACTAGATATTATTAAATCACTATTGATTTTGATGGATTTCAAAATAACACATTTAAATGTTGTAACGCTACTTTATCTTCTGAAAATATTCTTAAATTATTTCCAATAACTGCTTATTAACTTAAACCTAGAATTCACCAACATTATTGTTTAACGTTTAGCATTAAATTTCAGGTTTAACTATTTTGCTAGTGAGCATTGGGAGCATTTGAGCCCGCGAATATATTATTGAAGGCTTTTACACTTTGATAACCATATCTATAAACTTTTTTAAAATATTATTTAAAACAATTAAACTAAATGGGTAACCTAATGAGAACGTCCTGATATTTTTATAATGAAACTGCGAATGGTTGACTTTTCAAAACGTCACACTTAGAGTCATTTTCTTTCTGTGACTTGTACTTTGTGCCCTTAAAGATCCGCCACCACAAGTTACATTCCCGCAGCCGTCCGATTTGGGGGTGTGACACAAACCGACATCTAAAATTCGGTTAATATGGTATTGGTATTTTATCCGTTCTATAATTGGTTTGGTTTGATTTTTTGGTTTTGACTTTGAAAATTTTCAAACCGATGAGCCCGAGCCGTACAACTCACAAACCCGAAAACCGAACCGATGAAAACCCCTAGTTTATACAGGGAGCATGAGTAAATACTAAACTTACAAATCAACATTTTGGTCGTTTGAGTACGTGAAACACGATGAATATAAAGAAAAAAAACGTATATCACAGTAGAGGTGGCAATTTAGACCCATATTTAAAGTGATTGGTTCAGTATGGTTAAATATTTTTTAAAGGAAGAGGGTCTAGAATGTGTCTCTCTTAAATTTAAAGATAGGTAAAGCATGATCTCCTTAATAATCTCTCTTAAATTTATAGATGGGTCTAGCATTTTTTTCTTAATATTATAGATGGGTCTAGTTGGGTAAATATTTTTAAGGGACGAGTCTAGTTGGGTCTCTCTTAATATTTATAGATGGGTCTTGTTGGGTATAGCATTTTTCATCCATTTTATACGATTTCGATCGTTTTTTACCAATTTCGGCCGTTTTCGACCGATTTCGACCGTTTTCGTCAGTTTTCGATCTATTTCGACCGATTCGTCCGATTTCGACCGATTTTGACAGATTTCGACAGTTTTCGACCGATTTCGTCCGTTTTCGATCTTTTTCGTCCGTTTTCGACCGATTTCGATTGATTTCGAACGTTTTCGCCCGATTTCGACCAATTTCGTTCGTTTTTGACTGTTTTCGACCGTTTTTGACCGTTTTTGACCGATTTTGACCGTTTTTGACCGATTTTGACCGTTTTGACCGATTTCGACCGATTTCCTCCGTTTTTAATAGTTTTCGACCTATTTTGACCAATTTCCTTTGATTTCGACCGATTTCGACCATTTCTACCGTTTTCAACCATTTTCGACCGATTTTGACCGATTTCGCTCGTTTTGGTACGTCTTCGACCGTTTTTGTCCATTTTCTTACCTTTCTTTTTGTTCTCTTATGATTTTATAAGTCTTCATCCGTTTTCTTTCATTTTGTACATTTTGCTATGTTTTTGTACACGTAAATACGTTTTTGAATGTTTTCAAAAGTTTTATCCGTTTTTATACGTTTTTAGTACTTTTTATAAGAATGTATAAAAGTGTATGAAGACGTATAAAATCGTACAAAATATACGAAAACGAACACAAGGTAGGAAAACAAAGAAAAACGAAGGAAGACGTATGTAAACAAACAAATCATACACAAATGGACGAAAACGTACAAAACGTTCAAAATAGCATGAAAACGACAAAAACTATCAAAAATGCACAAAAACATTAAAAACCAGATGAAATCGGTCGAAAAGGTTCCAAAACGGTCAAAAACGAAAGAAAAGGTTTGGAATCGGTCGAAATCGATAAAAAACGGTCGCAATCGGTCGAAATCGGGCAAAAACGGTCAAAATAGGGTGAAAATGGTCAAAATCGGTCAAAAACGAACGAAAACGGAAGAAAACGGACAAAAACGGTCGAAATCGATCTAAATCGGTCAAAATCGGGCAAAAACGGTCGAAAACGAGTGAAAACGAACGAAACGGTCGAAATCTTTCAAAATCGATCGAAAGCGCACGAAAACGGTCAAAAACGGACAACAAACGTAACAAATAAAATAAAAAAAATTTACGTTACCAAACCCATCTATACCCGGAACTAACCCATCTAGACCCGCCCCATCTAGAACCAAACCCATCTAGACCCATGTTTCTAAAAGACTCATCTATACCCAAACCCATCTAGACCCATGACCCAACCCAACCCATCTATTTGGCCACCTCTAATCACAGGTGATTACTTTGTGAAGCAAATTCAAAAGACATCAAATAAGATGATCACATGAAGGCAACGGCCTAAAAGCTGATATCCTAAAATTTTAAATATATTTATGTAATTAATAATTATTTTTTAAGGTTGTAACTTTTAATTATTTTTTCTCTCTCATAAAAGCCTTCATAAAACTGTTACTGAATGTTTTCTTTAGTTAGCAAAGACATAGTCACTAATTGTCAAGTTGTTTATTTTATAAATTAAGTATGACCGATGTACTAAAATTTTACGTTTAAAAAGGTGATTTTTCTTTCCACTAAATCACCATTTATCAATTTATTGCTACCTTGGGTGAGCCAATTGAAAGATGTCCCTCTTAAATAAGCCACGAGCTACTTTTGAAACTATTCAAGATATAAAGTCAAATGGTGGTCAAACTAAAAGTAAGGGACTCAATATGCCAAAGAGTCAAAGTTATTATAAGAAGGAAAAGAGACCACCTCAGGTTGACAAGTCTTCATAGTTCAAGGTTTATTTTGGAACATGCGGCTATAAATAATCATCTACTAGCTAGGGTTTCATTCACCTTCTTGTTATCCGATCTCATTCTCTCTCAATATTGTCTTAGTCTGTTATTTCTCTCTTGTTGATATCTATCTTGATATCTGATTATGTCTTGTTGATTATCTTGATCAATCTCTTATCAAGATTTGTGTCTGAGTGTTTGAGTGATTTTGTAGTGAGAGGTGGTGTCTTCCTAGAAGATATCATCTATTTGTTTCCTTTGTATTTATACTAGTTAGCATCCATTTTGAGGACTAATCTTCTTGTAATATTTTGGTAATAATAAATCACAAATGAGAGGTTGGTTGTGTGATTATTGAGGTGTGGTATTGTTTTTGATATTGATTACATGGTATCAGAACTATAGGCTCTTGTTTTGGTGGTTCTTAAAAAATTGGGGGTTTCTTGATTCTTGGTTAGGATTAGTCAACTGGAGGCTGATCTTGGTTGTTTGATCTATCTGGGTTATAGATCTGGTGATTTAGTGGGTTCAATTGCAAAACTAAAATTAAGGTTTCTTGAAACCCTAATCTTAATTTTGGGAATTTTTGATCTCCTGGTTGTTATTAATCATCTGCACATCTAACTAAGTAAATCAGTTGTGTGAGTGTTTGTTCTTTTTTCGCCGCATATTCTGCTCTGTAAGTCATATTTTCTTCCTTTAAGACTTAAAAGTTCTCTGGTAAAGTGGGTGCAAACGGGTAGGTTAACACCTTGACCCTCCAACATTGATTGGTGTGGAAACCTGCTCTGGCTTACCCCAATTCACTTTACTAGGCTCTTGTGAGTATTGGGTGTGTGTTTAGGGTGATGATTAGATTGATTGGTGGATAGCTTAGTTAGATTGTGGAGTTGCAACTCTGGGGTTGAAGTTTGTTTGTTTATTCTGTTCTTGTTTGCTTCTTGTTTGTCCTTAATTGTTTTTTGTATGATATTTGTTTTATTTCTGGTTTATTGTCTTTGTTTGTTTGTCTGAGATTTGTTATTTGTTATGCTATTATGGCTCCTAATGATCCATTTGGTTTTACTGTTCTGATTAATAATCTTAATGCTGGTAATCCATTACATATTCAAACTAATGATAATAGTAGTACTACTCTTATTCCATTTAAATTTCTTGGTACAAAAAATTATAGAATATGGTCAAGTGCAATGAAACTTGCTTTACAAGCTAGAAATAAGTATAGTTTTATTGATGGTACTTGTCTAAAAAATGCTTATAGTACTAGTGATGTAATGCTATTGTGTTAACTTGGATTATGAATTCCGTGTCTCTTGATTTTTATATGGGTTTGGTTTACTCTGATAATGTTGCTGATGTTTGGAAAGAATTAGAGAGTACTTATGATAAAGTCGATGGGCCTGCTATCTTTATTTTGTTACAAAAAGTTAATAATGTGAAACAAGGTGGTACTTCAGTTGCTGACTATTATCATAGGCTTAACTCTCTATGGAGAGAATTTGATGCTTTGACTAAATTGCCAAAATGTGTTTGTGAAGTTAAATGTTGTTGTGATGCTAGTAAGGAATTATCCTTACATCAACAACTTATGAAGCTGATGCAGTTTCTAATGTGCCTAGATGACTGTTATCAGCCTTTTAGAAGTACTCTTTTAACCAGGGATCCTCTCCCCGAGGTAAAAGATGCATATACTATTGTGTCTAGAGAGGAATCCCACAAAGGGATTCCCGAGACCTCTAATGCTAATGAGCTCAAAATGAGTGATACATCTTTTGCTGCTAAATCTATTAATAACAATAGAAGATTCTTTAATAACAATAACAATGGCACTAGAGGATCTAATAATAATAACATGAATAAAGGACCAAACGCTAACTTGGTATGTAAAAACTGTGGTATGATTGGTCATACAATTGAGAGCTGTTATGAAATTATTGGTTATCCTCTAGGGTTTAAAAAGGTTTCTAATCCAATCAAACAAAATGGTTTTAATTAGCAAAACTTTAATGCTAATATTGATGTTAAGAATAATGATAAGCAGTCTTCTGCTAGTGTTTCTTCTACTGGTTTTACTTTTGAACAAATACAGAAGTTATTGAGTTTGATTAATGATAATTCTACTAGAAGTGTTCATGCCAATATGACAGGTGGAACTTTCTTCTTTAATGAGAATGTTTGGTTTAATATAAACTTTTCTAGATATTATTGTGCCAACTCAAATTTATATGTTATAACTATGACTTTTGGGATGGATTTTTGATTAAGATGCTAATCAGCACCTGACTGTTTCAACTGTTGGAATGTTTAATGTTATTGATATTACTAGTTTGAAAATTACTATTGGTTATCCTAATGGCACTTTAGATACTATTAGTCATGTTGGAAATCTGAAGTTGTGTAATAATGTTGTTTTGTATGATGTCCTTGTTTTCTTTGGTTATTGTGTGAGTCTTCTATCTGTTAATAAACTTATCAGAGATAGTAAAATATATGTTGGTTTTGATGAGGATAAGTGTTACATTCAGGACTTGAAAAAAGAAAAGGTCTTGGGGACTGGTAGTGAATCTAGGCGATTATACTTGTTTGATATCGATAAAGTCAATAATGTTGGTAAGTCTAATATGATTTTATGTTTTAATGTGTCTAAACTGCTTTGGCACAACAGGCCTGGTCACCCTTCTGATCAAGTCTAGAGTGTTTTGCAAAGTGATCTTAATATCACTATGAATTGTTCTGTGCCTGTTTGTGAAGTCTGTCACAGGGCTAAATAGACTAGGGATCCCTTTCCCTTGTCTAACCACAAGTCTAAGGGTCTTGGTGAACTTGTTCATCTAGACTCGTAGGGTCCTTACAGAGTTCATAGCAGAGAAGGATTCAAGTATTTTTTGACTATTGTTGATGATTTTTCTAAGGCTGTATGGGTTTACTTAGTTAAAACTAAGGATGAAGTTTTTGATGTGCTTGTTTCTTTTATAAACTTAATCAGTAATCACTTTCATGTCAAGATTAAAACTTTAAGGTCTGATAATGGAATTGAATTTGTTAATAAGAGGATGCTTACTTTGTAATCTGACTTGGGAGTCATACATCAGACTTCATGTGCTCATACACCTAAGCAAAATGGTATTGCTGAGAGGAAACACTTGCTCAATGTAGCAAGAAGTCTTATGTTTTAGGGGGGGATTCCTCTTAAGTTTTGGTCTGATTGCATTCTGACTGTTGTTTATCTTGTAAACAGGCTGCCCTCATCTGTGTTAAATGGTAAATCTCCTTTTGAATTAGTTCATAAAAAGAAACAGTGTCTTCCCCATTTGAGTTGTTTTGGATGTTTGTGTTTTTCCATTGATTTGAATAATAATGACAAAATGTCTTTTAGAGCTTAAAAGTGTGTGTTGATTGGTTTTTCTACTTTCAAAAAGGCTTACAAACTTTTGAGTTTGGATACCAGAAATGTTTTTTTACTCAAGGGATGTAAAGTTTTATGAAACAATGTTTCTTTTCAAAATTAAAACTTACGAGTCTCCTAATGTACAGATTACAAATGAAGTAGACCATTTGAATTTTTTGATAATCCAGAACCACAAAGTTTAAATGATGAAGGGAAAGCTCCATCAGTTGTGGATGGTAGCGACCTTTCTTCTGAGTTTGATACAACAGATACTGCACATAATTTGTATCATGAAGAAGGTGTTACAACAACCCAGGTTGATGAAAATATTATATTTGAGGACAATAGACATGATGTTTCTTCTCCTAGTGGGTCTAGGAGTATTTTACAACCATATGAGGTGTAGACACCTGGTCTAAGAAGGTCCAACAGGCAGACAAAGTTGCCTGCTAAACTAAATGATTATGTGGTTAATTCTAATGTTAGATATGATACTAAAAAATTTGTTTGCTATTCTATGTTAAGTGAGTCCGTTAATATAAATAAATCGTAAAAATGTTTATTTATACTTTACGATCTATCCATGTTTTGTCGATAACAATCATAAAATCATCGAAAATAGAAAATAAAGTTTATATGTTTTAAACCAATAGTTTTCTAACTCAACACATCCATCATATATCAAACATCATATTCATCATAAACACATATATCAAATATCATATTCATCAAAAGAACTTTTCTATAATTAGCTAGATTAATTCTCTGACAAAGTTAATCAAACAAATGACTACTTATTTTAGTCACTTGTACATTTTATTAACCTTGGTAATTTATTTTAAGTTATCTAAAACAATGTTAATTATACACTTGACATATATAGAGATTACTTATAAATTCCATTTATATTCTTGCACTTTGGATAGTTATATTTTTTACCAAAGCAACTTTTGTTACTTACATATGTTTTAAAGTATACAAAAGAAAACCAAGAAAAATGAATTCATAAATTGTTATTTACCTCATGGATGACATCACTTATGATCTTGAAAAGATCTTAGAAGATTACAAAATATTTTGAGTGATTTGGCATCTAAAATCCGGTTTAAACCACCAGTGACCCGGAACCCTCGGGCTACACTAGCCGGAACCTTTCTAGATAGGTTCCGCCTGATCCGGGGAACAATAACACATTTTGCCTATAAATAGCAAGTTATTTCTCATGTTTCAA